>CAJNYU010004453.1:0-96469 GCA_905331475.1 Rotaria socialis | reverse complement strand
GACTGCTATTTTGGACCAACGCAGTAGCATGATATGTCATGAGAAATGACAGAGACCACTATTTAGGACTTTCAACAACACATGGTATGTCATCAGAAATGACAACGACCACTATTTAGGACAAAAAGCACCACAAGGTATGTCATCAGAAATCACAACGACTGCTATTTTGGACCAACGCAGTAGCATGATATGTCATGAGAAATGACAGAGACCACTATTTAGGACTTTCAGAAACACATGGTATGTCATCAGAAATTACAACGACCACTATGTAGGNGTGGATTCTATGGGTTCTGATGGATTATGGTGGATTATGGTGGATTCTATGGATCCTGGTGGAATCTACGGCTCCTGGTGGATTCTAGAATCCATCAGGAGCCACCAGGAGCCGCTTTTCCCCCTTGGATAAAGCACTTAATTTCGTTTTTAAATATTTATCTACAGAGAAAATAACACAAGATTTACAATCTTTGAAAGAGCAAATAAGAAAAGCACGTGAACAAGATGATTTTTTTGAAAACGATCTTCAAAATTGGATAGCCACATTAGACATATTAAAGAAAGACTCAACTAATGTGGTAACGTCAAATACCATGGAAGTAGATCAAACATTACCATTGATTTATCAGATTCGAATCGCTGCAATATCTTCGACGATGAATACGATTGAAGGTAGAAATAAAAGTAGATCTCAATTGCAAGAAGCAAAACCCAGTACAATAAGTTCTAGTGAAGAAAAACATGCACGTGACAAAGGTAATACTTGAAACGATATCGACTGTTTTGTAGTACAGTTAATCAATCATTCTAGTTGATCATACTACTGGTACACACCTTTATTATGTTTACCAGCAGGGAAAAGGATATAAAACTTCGAAAATAAAATATTTTGCCTGTGTAGAAATTTTCAGACCATCATATGAAACTCAATTTTGCTGATCTTCATGAAGAGTTATCATTACATACTGCAAAATTTATCTTAAAAAAGTCACATTTCTGCAGCGAGGAAGTAATAGCCTGACGTTATATTCATAGTGCATTACGACCTATAAAACGTACACAGATTAGCTTTGCAAACGATTCGATATTCGCACATACTCTATAATGTACGAACAAAAAAACATTTTCTGAACTGCATCACAGCCTATTTTTCTACGAGAAAACATAATATTACAATAGATAAAGGAGGTATGTTCATTTCAAGTTCAATGACCTTAATTGATTCGGTAGTTTCATTGTTTAACTTGCAAGCCCTTTAGTTATTCGTATGTATGCTGAATCTGGTTTCTATGTATCGATCATTAAAATAAGTCTTTCTCATAGAAATTCTTAAAATCTTGTGTAACATAATATTTTCATTTAGATATACCACCAAACTCAGTCAATCTAATACCTTCGTGTTTACAATATACAAAGCACGATGGAGTCTACGTGAATCCAAAACCATTATTTGTTACAGCTGTTTGGTATTTCTATTCTCCAAAATACAATTCTTGGTTTTGGAAACCGTATAAAAATTATGAAATTTAGATGCCAGTTGATAATCTTACAGTGAAATCTGGATGTTATAAAGGTCGAAAACCTGTTTTACCAAATATTCAGATTATTGAGTATTTGCAACAATACAATCCTATTCCACCAGATGAAACTCTTTATGCCGCTTCACAAGCCGAAAATCGCATTATAAAATTATGAATATGAGAATCTTATTAATGGTCAACTAATGAATCAGATTTTTTATCTTTTCTTAAAAAAAATAAACATACCCTTTAGGGGTGCCAATTTACAGTTTATTTAATTTAATTTTAAATTAAATTCTATAAAGTTAAATTTAAATTTTTCTCATACAAAAATCTATTTCTCAATTTAATAATTTTTTTTAAATTTTAAATTTAAATTTAATAAATTGTTTGGATGGATGCACATCATTGCTACGAGGAAAATACGTGACTTTAATAGTAGTAAATACTAAATGAGAGGAAGACCTAGTATTTTAGGTTACTATTTGTTCATAATAGTCAAAATGTCTCTACAGATTATGCAGGATCCGTCATCTTTCTTCTTCAAAATACTGGGATACTCATAAAGATATATTTAATAGCAAAATTAGTAGAAAAATGACTAGCTTTAACTTTAGAAAACAGGAAACATACTCAAATTTGACTTTAAATAGTAGCAATCAAGTCAAGAACTATGTTTATCTACTAGTTTTTAAAGTTCAACTAATTTGAATTTCAAAAAATTTTATTTAAATTTATTTTAAATTTAAATTTTTGAAAATTTAAATGTGACACCCCTAATATCCTTCAAAAGCATTTTTAATTAAATAATCTAACTTGTGTAACAATTAGATTACAGCGAGTTACTATTGAAGTTAATTAGTTATGTATTATAGAATCGATTTATAAACAAGATTTCTCATCACACATAGCTTTCGTTCATTTTACAATAATCTTCTTTGTATAGAAATTAATTCTTCGCTTGCTGAATCTCTATCTCTACTTAGTTTTTGTATAATAGTTCAGTTCATAATATGAAATACCTGTCAGTACACCTTAGTAGAAAAGAAAATACATTCATCCAAATTACTGATCAATATTTACCGACAATAAAATGATTGACCAGTTAATTATTTCGTTTAATTAGTCTCAAAATTTTAATACGATTTAAGCGAGAATATATTATTTATCGTGCATAAGAAATTCAATTTACGCCTTTTTTTAACTTTATAATATTTACTCTTTAATTGTGAAAGATTATTTTTATGCTTCTTAAAATCTATGTACTAACCTGGATAACTCATTGTAAAACATATATTCAAATTTCCAGCTATTTTGATTCTTTCACTGGTTCACGAGTGATTACAGATAATAGATCAAGATAGACGCATTGATAGATACACAATTCAGAGCTTTGAAAAGTACTAGAGAGATTATATACGTATAATCGATGTAACGTGAAAAAATAGTTAAAAATAACTGACTACAATCTTTAATAAAATGTTGTATAGGTTCCTTTGTTTTTATGCACAACCTAAGCAAGAAGAAAGAAACTAAAAATAAAATCTACATGTATACCATTTTACATCCGTAGTAAACACAAGAGCAACGAGATAGAATCCAAAAAAAATCAAATTGTCGATTGACAAACCAGTGTTATTTGATGTCTTAATTATATTGTAGCTACTTCTGAATAATTTATTTTTACTTTTCTTCTTTTTCTAGATGCAATTATAGACGAATAATATTAATCGTAAAATATTACTACAGTGGGACATAGAAAATTATCTTTTTCATTTCATACTTTTTTGTGACTTTCGTTATAATTGTGCATCTTTGTTTTGTTTCTATATCAGTAGATGTGTTGTGAAGAAGAAGATTGTAACATGAAGAACGCAAAATGAAGTGCTAGAAACCTTCTACATGCACGTCTCTCATCAAATTTGTTCTATATTGCCTATCAGTTTCTATTTGTTTTGATTCTTTTTTTTTCTCCGCTGAAGGTTTTATCAGTTGTATTGATGACAGCTTCATTGATTCAACAAATACTTGAAATTCGAGATGCATCGGTTCCTAAGAACAGCCTACTTGGAGATTCTATGCCTGATGCATCTATTCTAGATGTAAGCAATATTCCACGTCAATGCGGACTATTATCAAACGATGAAATTAATATTACTGAAAATTATACAGCTACTCAACTTGTAACTCTATTAGCTCAAGGTCAATTGACAGCTGAACAGATCATTAGAGCTTATATAAAACGAAGTGGTATTGCGCATCAATTGACGAATTGCGTTATTGAGTTTCTTGATGAAGAAGCGATCAATCGAGCTATATATCTGGATCGAGAATTTAAAAGACGAGGAGGACCCATAGGTCCGCTTCATGGTTTACCTATCTCTGTTAAACATATGGTGACTATGCGTAATCGACGAACTAATGCAGGATGGATGAAATGGATTGATAGAATTGGTGAAGATGATGCTCTCATTTTGAAGATTCTCTATGAAGCAGGTGCCATCTTCTATGTTCGTACTACTGAGCCACAAAGTTTGATGCAATTGGAATGTAACAGTCCAATATATGGTATTACTGTCAATCCATTCAATCGAAACCTTACTAGCGGTGGAAGTACAGGTGGTGAGGGTGCTTTACTTGGTCTGAAAGGTAGTGCGATGGGAATAGGAACTGATATAGGCGGAAGTATACGTTCTCCAGCTGCTAATAATGGGCTATATGGATTGAAACCAACCACTTTTCGATTGCCAAGGCAAGGCTTAAAAGGAACACAAGCAGGACGAGAAAGTATTGTCGGTGTAATCGGTCCGCTTGTTCGAGCAAGAGAAGATATTCATTTATTCATGAAAACAATACTTGATACTGAGCCATGGTTGAGAGATCCATCGCTTGTACCAATTCCTTGGCGATCAATTGCATTGCATGCAACAGATTTTACAGTCGCAGTCATGTGGGATGACAACGTCGTACATCCTCATCCACCAATTATTCGAGCCCTTAACGAAACTGTAGAGCATTTGAAAAATTTTGGTATTAGAATTGTTGACTGGGAACCAATGGATCATCAGAAAAGTTGGGACTTAACTAGTGCATTGTATTACTGCAATGGAGCTGAAGAAGAACGAAATATGATGGCAGAAGTAAATGAGCGACCTCTACCATTAACAGAATGGATTCTTAGTCAACCACAAGTGATGAAAAGAAACTGGGCAGAAATGAATGAGCTCATCACAGAAAGGGAAAACTATCGTAATCACTATGCACGTATATGGAATGAGCGAGAAATTTCTTTGAATTGCTCTATCGATTGTCTTCTAACACCGGTCGGTCCATCGGCAGCACCACAACATGGTACAGCCAAATGGTGGGGCTATACATCCATATGGAATCTTCTTGACTATCCAGCTGCTGTTTTTCCTGTTACAACTGTGGATCTTATGAAAGATAAAGTAGCCATTGATTATAAACCTCGAAATGCACTTGATGAAGAGAATTTTAAATTGTACACATCAGCAGATTCATACTCTAATGCTCCTATTGGATTGCAAGTTGTTTGCCGACGATACAACGATGAAAAACTGATGAAATGTCTTGAAATCATTGAACGAGCAATGGGAAGACCATAATTGCAAAGGAAACAACTTTAAACTTGCTTGTTCATTTGATTTTTCTCTATTAAAAAGATATATGATTAGTAAAGGAGATTGAAATCATTTTCAATAAAAGCCGATTAAAGAATTCTATATAATTGAAATAGCAATTAGAATAGTTGAATCAAATTAAGAAATTTGGTTTTTATTTGCTTCGAAAAATAAGATATCCTTATAATCACTTATGTAGAGAATCAATATTATAGAAAGTCTGCCGATATATACGTTATTGACATATCGCATTCATAGCAGCTTCTCGCTTATTTTCGATTCATTACTCATTGATCCTAAAAACAAAAAATTGAGTGTAGTAAAAACAAGATTGACGTCATTTTTTGTGTTCTTCAACATTTTATTTAGTATATTTACATGTAGACATAAATAGCACAATATCATCGTTAGAACGAAATATATATTTATTTTTCATCTTATACTTAATGTGAACCAATTAATCCTAAAAAGAAAAAAAAATAGCCATTATATCTCAAATATTTCTCATTCTTTTCCTAAAAGATTTCGTTTTCTAATGAGATATCGTTTTGAAACGTAATTAAAATTTATATTACTCATTTCAATGTGTTTGAGAACAGAACTTCTAGCCACGTTTTCATTGGTGATAGCATTCTATAATTAGACGACGAAAAGAAAAAGCAAATAAATGTGTTGGTAATATGATAAGCTAGCTGAATCATTTTTCAAGTATAAATTCTTTCAGTTTTATCTCATTTTCATACACTGCTATATCGGTAAATGTCAAATTTTACTATGCTTATAGTCTATATCTTATCCTTTGTGACTCTGTTTAATCCTTCAGTTGGATATTCACAACGTACTTTTGCTAGTGATTTTCGTGCTCCGGAACCACCGGCTACAGTTGTTGCCGAATATCAAGCTTCATATATACAACATAAATGGGATGGAACAGGCATTTCACATATTGGAAGTGGAATGATATATGCTAGTCTTGCTTTTGGACGTCTTCGAATGGATATAACATATGAAAGTAATATTGCAAGTTCACTCTTCGATTATGCCCATCAGAATATTGATGGCACGGTTCCAAATTATATGTAAGTGATGGTAAAACGAAATTTAAAAATTAAATTTAGACTTTTTATATTGTTTAGTTATACGTTTTCACCAACAACCGCTGCGGCAGGAGCATGTGCCTATTACAATGTTACACCAGCTTATCCTTTATTTCCACCAAATGTTCTCGTTGAATACGGTGCTACTTTTGGTGGTCTTGTTAATGATGACCTTTTCTATGCTAATCAAGGACCATTACAAGCATGGGATCTTTTATTTGGTACATCAACTAGTGTTACAGTGTTTCTCGATAGAAACAATACGGTAGTAAGGTAAGAATTTCAATTCAATCGTAGATCCTTAACTTGTATATGTGTGCTATAGAATGGATTTTTCATCACCTTCACGTAGTACGTTTACAACAACACGTCTATTTAATATTAGTCCTGGCTCACCGGCTACGAATCTTTTTGAAAATCCATGTCCTACAAAATCACCAACTTCAACGCCAGTTTCTTCAGGTGGTACTCGTATTCTATAAGACTAATAAAATGCGATAGATTCATCATAGAGACTTACGCGTTATTAGTTTTACAAATAAATGATATTATGAATCTCTTATATTTTACTAGCTTAGATAGACCTTTCCCTCTCAATATTTTGTCTCATTTAAGCGAATGATTTTTTAACATATTGGCTCGAATTATAGCAAAAGTTCTAGATTTTTCTATTTTTCTTTCTTTTTCTTATTGAAATACAGAATATATTGAATGAAAAGCCACACTAAAGATTAATCCTTTCTGATATTCAACTAAATACTGTTTACTATTTGGATTTATGTTTTATTTTTCCTTGAAAGTATTTATCTACATGTGACATTTATCTATTTTGTTTTGTTTAATACTTCCAAAACTAAACATATTATCTGAAATTGTTTTTACCATTGATTTTTAATGCGTATAAGAACATTCTGAATGGTTGACAAATATCCTGATATGCCTCTACCAAATGTAGTTATCTCAATATTGTACATGCAGTTTTTTGTTACTTAATATTAATAAAGTTTCAGTTTATTCTTCTTCGAATATTGGACTCGTGAGAGGAGAATCTCTTGGTTGATTATCTATTTGACTTTTTTTTATGTCTGTGCGCACCAACTATAATATGATCACATCCCATTTAATTAATATCACTCAGTAGTTTAGTTATCATCGTAAGTTATTTGTTAGTGCCAGTTTTTTGATATTGCTAGAACTATAAACTCGATCGGCAACGATTTTACTTATGTATATATATATATATGTTTTTTTAATAAGCATGCTTTGTTAAAAAGAAGTTGATACTTCTCATTCTCGTCCAAGCATTTACAAGGCTACTTGAATTGCTACAATCTATTGGTCTTTAACATAAATTTCAGTAGATAGCTGAAAACTTAACGGAAGATTTGAATAGATAGCAGTGTACTTCTGCAACATCGAATTATATGACTGGCCGCGATATTGGATCTAGCGAATTTTGCTTCGGTACATGCGAAGCTTAAATCAAATAATTTCAAACAAAATAGAAGTTTTACTGTTTCAGCAGTCAATTCAAAATTTCAGTCGAAATCTTCGAATATCAGTAATAGAAAAAATCGACTGTTCATAAAAATAAAAGTCTTTATTGGAGTTAAGCGTCATCTCTGATGCAGTCAACTGATAACTTTGTATTTCAATCAAACGGTCGTCTGAGCAGAAAAAATACAACAAACCTAATTAATGAGAAACTAAGATATTCCGTATGAAGAAGAAAATTATATTCGTAAATCTTATTACAGCGATTCATGATATGTGAGTAATAATAATAAGGGATCTCTTATACACGTATATGAAAAAATAGCAGCGGCCACTAACACTAATAACTACTTCGTTCTAACTGCTTCAAAATTTTCACAGCACCAGCGAATATTTTCACAAGAATTCAATAGTGTGCATTAAATTTATCTTGATCTTCTTCATAGGCGTTTTTTATCAAATACTAAGCGAACACTTTTCATTCAATAATCAAATTCGAACCTCGCATAAGAGTTTTCTCAACGAACACATAACGACAATGAATCGATATATGATCCGTCAAATTCTCTGAACTTTGCTATTTCAAATTTGCATTTTCTACACAAGAGAATAGAGACATTCAGTTAATTCCCTAGACTGAAAGGATAGGGTCTAGACACCTTAATTCACCTGTGTCTGTCTGTAACAATGATACAAACGACTATTTCTGTGGCACGAATGACCATTGTTATGAAACAAAGAGCATTGCTACGGCACAAACCATGGGGGATGCATGGCATGATCACGTGAAGCAGTCCGTTCTGGAGATGGAGTCAATAGAGGGGACTAACTGATCCACCTACGGAACTTTGAGTTAACCATCACGAAATTTCTGAATCATGCATGTGTGTGGCTAGATAAGACTCAACCTCTCCTACGCCTTGAGGAGCTTTGAGTCCCATTCTGTACGTCTTTCGTCTTCACTTTTAGTGTTTTTACTTGAAACCTTTAATTTTCATCTAATTCTTACATCAGTTTCACTTAATCCCTTTCCCTTTGCAGGCTTGTTTGAAAATATCATCGCCAGCTGCTGACACAAACAACCGAGTTTTTGTCCTGTCCAACGATTTCTTCTCCTCAGCACTGCCAGTCTAGGGCCCAGTGAATCCACTTTCTATGAACGTTACTTGCTATTTCTTGTTGAAAATATTATGAAATTCGGCATCGATACTATTTAAGGTTTCCATGCTAATTCTTTCACTCCACTCCATGATTCATTGGAAACAAGCCCAAACCGGAAATCCAACACAATTATCATTTCACAATAAAGTACGACGATCATCGACGCAGGCCATTAACAAGAACTAATAGCTATCGTCGTCTGCTGCAGAACCTCTACTCCATTCATTAGCAACAACAACGCCAACTACATTGCATAGTTTATTCAAACATGAAAAACAAACTCGATACCTAGCAACAAAGCAGATGGTCAGAATGATCTCGCAAAAAATTAAAAAAACAGAAAATTCATACAAAGATGTGTACATACTTATACCGGTCTATTACTCAACGATTCACCGGCAATTTTACCCAATCATTCCTTGTTTTTTCCTGAATTCGAATGTTTCTCCTTATTCTTAGCTTCCTTCTCTCGCTTCTTTGCTTCTTTACGCTGTTTCTCAGCATCCTTGTCATTCTTTCCACCTTTCCCGCTGGAATCCATGACACCAGATTCGATGCTGTCATGCCGTTCACCAGAACCATATCCGCTCCATTTCCCCTTCTCTTCTTATTCAGCAGAGCCAGATCCATTGGTTTCTTCCTTCTCTTCTTGTTCGGTGGATTCTTTGCTTCCTTCACGGTGAGTCGATTCGCTAGAGTCAAATCCTTCACCACTGTCTGATGATTCACTATTGTTTTCACTGCTATCGACCACTGATGATCGTGAGCTAGTTTGCGTGGTCTCTGCCGTTGCGGTTACGGTCGGTTCAACGGGCCTATCAAATTGGAAAAGTGGTGGAATATGTTTAGTTGGAGAAACTAAAAATTTGATATTCCCTTACTCCGGCGATGAGGTGGTAGATTCTGGTACTTGACATTCGTTTGGCTTTTGTGTAGTGGTGTTTCTGTTTCTTTTGTTGTTTTCTCGTATTCGCTCACTTTGTTCAGAAAATTATACAGTAGAGCAATATCAAAATTAAGAACGAGTTAATAAGTAATTCCGTTGGTTTCTTTGTCGATGATTGTGGCTTGGAAGGGTAGCGGTGTCAAGGGGGAAAAGCGTATTTCTGTATTTCTATCTATTTCGAAATACTTTCTGTGTATTTCTATGTATTTTCATGTATTTCAGAAATACAGAAATACGCTTTTTCCCCCTTGCACCATCCACAACAGTATCATACGTGAATATGAGTTCAGAAGGAGTCTTTATATTGGGCAACTATAGATAGATAGAATTTGTTTTTCATTTGTTGATGTTCTTCATACATATTTTCAATACGGCTATCACAGAAGTTGCTGGTTTAATATGAAGTTATTTCAATAACAGATTGAAAATTTTTAACGCGAAAGAGAATATGGTGGCTGTTTTAATGATTAAAATTGATTTTCTGTTAGAGGTGGCTTGTATTCTAAGAGATTGATTTCACAGACATATGTAACTGATTCATGAAATTTATAAAAAAAAACCTATCCGACATATCCTAATACGACTAATATTTTAGAGTCAATAATCACACAGTAGCACAAAGAGAAAATTCGAAAAATTCCTTCACTGTACCGCGGTGTATATTCTCCACGCCGCGGTGCATCAGATACAATTAAAACCGCGATTTCTTTCTTCCTGTAACATTCTTTGTTACTATATGTGCAAAGACCAAAATGATGTCGTGCGCTAAAATTATCGCTCAAGTTCAACAAAATAATTACCAGTACAACCTTGTGAACTATTAGTGTGCGTGCTTTGTGGAAGACTTGAGAGGCGAGCAGCGATGCCTGGGAGAACAGATCGCATATGTAACATGTGTTATGACTCCCTCTGAGGATATGTTTAGCACTTTGACTGTTACTTCCACGAAGTAGCAACTGAACACCCGCGCGAACGAGAGTTTCGGTCGCCATGTGTGCTCGAACATCTTATAGTGGAGGATCAAAATGGAAGATTGTTATTAGGTTGCAATTACTTTAAAACTTTGATAAATATTAACCGGCAAACACCACGTTTTGTAAGAAGTTGTGACTCTCAGTGGTTTCATTTCACCGCGAAAGTCAGACCGTTTATTCGGTTTTTGGAAACCGGTGCTAACCGTCTAATTTTGAAAACCGCGGTTATCGACGTTTTTGAAAAACCTAATAAAATGTTTGACTTTCACGGTTTGCTAATACCTTTATGAACCTCGGTATGAAAAATGTCACTCTGAAGCGATTTTCAATGAAAATGTTTTTCGTGGGTACTCCCAGCGATGATTGTATGACGGGTGAATCCGTCACAGAGAATAAATAAGTCGGACCTCATTCAGCATGACAAAAAAAAAAGAACTACTCAGGATGTCATGTAAGATATCGATAAAAAGTTACAAAGAATTTTCTTTTATTACAAAGGAGAGCAAGTCGATTCTAAGTGTGTTGATCCGTGATATGAAAGTTTTTCCATCTTTATCTTTCTCTTTGAAAATGATCGAAACTATTTACATTCAAATATGTTCAAAAATAAATTTAACCTTTGAAGTTTGTTTAATGCATAAGCAAACTTGTCGACTGATTCAAGTTAATAATTTATCTAAATTATCATTCATATCTATCAAAATAGGTTTTTAACACTGAATTTTTGTTTTAAATCAAGTCAATGATTTTAACATTTACTTCCACAGAAATTCAATATAGAATCAGGAAGATTTCCATCAACATTTACGTTAAAATTCTTCTAACCGAAATCGAAAACATCAAATGAATTAGTTGAAAATATAGCAAAGAGGTAATAGGTCTGCACATTAAAGCATCGATCTGAATTAAACTAGATTCGTCTAAACATCATCAAGAATTATATTGATGATAGTTACTCAAAGAAGCATCATTTTCAAGGATGTCGAATAATGAAAATAGAAGAATTTTTCATGTTACACAGCAAATGTATCAATATTGCAATGAAAAACGTTCCGATAAAAATTGCTTTTTTTCAACAAGTTTTTTATCAGATGGATTGATAGTAGTCACGAACCTTTCATCTGAAGTAATTAACATCATAATGGATCTTATATATATGTATATATATATATATTCCAGGAAAAATGTCAAGTACTTTGTCTTACTAAAGTACAAGTAAATGAACAATTCTACTTGTGAAACAACAAGTAAAAATGAAAATACATTTGTTTATGTAGATGTAAAACTACCAGTCAATTTTTACAATTACAATTACAATACGATTACTTGCTGTACTTGTACTAGTCCTAACTATTATTCTATGTTGTACATTAAACACGAGTATCAACCTTATGTGTCTTTTTTTTAAATCTGCGATAAAGTTGTTTATCAATTTCATCCATTCGTTGAAGATGGGCTTTGGCTGCCATCAATGTTATATGCTGACGATTGATCATCTTCATCCGAATTCATAATCACCTAAATTGTTAACATAATTTACATGTATATATTATTAAATTTAAGTTCTTCTCGTGTCAAAAAGCGATCGTAGATCTAGTTTATTCAAAATGTTTAATAGCAGCTGAAAAACTATGATACAATTTTCAGCTGAATATCGTGTATTTCAGTGGAAATACTCACCGATAATAGATTTAAGAATCATTCGTTGGAAAACGCGAACTGTTCAGTTAGAAATCAGAACGACGTCTATTAGAATGATCAGGATAAAACACTTAGTGACATGCGCTCTAAGTAATCAACACAGTTCGAATCTATTTCATTAATTATGAATTATGTGAATAAAATACCGTATCACATGTACGGATATATCTGTTTTCGACAAATAGTTGAAGATGTGTCCGATGAACTTTTACTTTTAGAGGAGATTGGAAAGAAACTATGAATCGTCAGGGTTGGTTTGGCTGACTTTAACACGCAATCTAAAAATATTACTAAAATTCTGCTTTTGAGACTTTCTAGTCTTATTTTTCTACTTCAGTCATACGGAAAGGAAAAAATGTTATATTACATGATCGAATATATGAGGATAATCTGACTCATCTATTTAAAGTTGGTACCATTTGCTTGCTTAAATATTTAGTCTTCTCTTCATTTCCGTCTATGTCCTTTTGCTTTATTCTTTTTGTGCGTCATAAAGCATCCGTGCTTTTCACTCATCAATCTTTTCATTTTGATTCTCAAGATATAGCTGTCGTTTTCTGAAAAAGCCTTTCAGTTTACTGTATTGCTCGGGAAACAACGGTAGGCTCAATAACAAAAAATAGCTATCTCCTTGTAGAAATGTTATTTGATCTAGATAATAATTAAAAAGCGGAATTGAAAAGTTTCTCATGACAATCAAATAATTGACTAAAATAAATTTCCTTCGAAACAACAGAGGTTAACATTTAAAAATGTATGAATGGAGAAACAGATTTAACATATTTTCCTGTCAAAAAGGATTTTAGCCATAAAAAAATTCATTCAGAAATAAAAAATATTACTTCGCATGAATTAATCTCAAATTTGATTTTTCTAATGAAATTATAATCATAATACTTACATTTCCATCTTCATCATAATCAATACGTTTGTTAGCAAGTAGATTTTTCTTGCGTAACTGTTTAGCTAATTTAGCTTTTGTTAATTTTTTTTCTTTTTGTGATGACTCGGGTAAATCAATAACTGTTTGCTCAAGTGTGTTAGATGTCTTTTTGATTGTAAACAAATCGTTATCATCGTCATCTTCGTCTTCAGTCTTGTCTTCTTCTTCGTGATTTTTATTATTATTGTTGTTTTCATTGGTTGATTGTTCTTGTTTTTGTCCTTTTTTGATAAAACGAACTTTTGGTGCAATTTCAAGGCCCAATGCACTATCATAGAAATAATATAGAATTTTTAAATTAAAAATAACTGTATCCTACCTAGCAAAAGCTTCTATATCAATTGATTTAACATCGAAGACTTTTCGGTTACCCATTAGAATAAGTGAACGAAGATAAGATGTAAATGCCTATAAATTTAAACGAATACTGAGATCTTATCTTTGCAATACTGCAGCTCGCCTTACTCTTTTTGCTTCTTCTTTAAGTTCTGGAAATTGGGCACAAAGTGTTTGAAGCTTTGGTGTTAAATCATGAATGTAATTTGGATTAACTCTGCAATCATAAATCATTCGTATCAAAACTTTGATATGAACACTTCTATTTTTACATACTCAATTTTTTTTATAGGAACTTTTTTATCTTCTAATTGTTTAATCATTCCTTGCTCTTCACGAGGAGTTAGAATTAATAAAGCTTCTCCGCCATGCTGAAATCTATTTTTAAAGAGATGAAAAATTACATATGAATTCATTGATATTCTTATTTTACCGTGCAGTTCGTCCAACTCGATGAATGTATGTATTAGCATCAGCAGGGCAATCAAATTGAATAACCCAATCAATAGAAGGAAAATCTAAAGTTATCTATAAATACCAATCTCGGTTTTGTAAATTTATTTACCTAATCCTCTTGCAGCAATATCAGTTGCAAATAAACATGCATATTGTTTTCGACAAAATTCATCATATACTGACATCCGTTTCATTTGATTCATCGTACCATATAATGCAAGTACTGGTAAACCGGGACGAAGTTTGCATACAACATTATAGAGAAATTTCACTTAGAAATAAAATAACTAGAATTAAAAATTGACATTCTTTCAAAATTCAAAGTATGAAGAAAGCGATTTATGCCAGGGATACGCATTGGATTGAACACTGGAATATTTATGATGAAATAGGTGCAATAGAAAATTTTTTAGGCGAAAAGAATCCATCTATGAACTTCTTTATTTTCTTCTGTAATTGCCGAATCGCTTAGGATAGTCAGAGTTCTGTACTGAAACTAAGATTATATCAATTTAATCTTGATGAAGTGAATTATTAATTTTATTTGCATCGAGATGTGCTAGTTGATTAGTATTATGTGCAATAATGCGCATGGAGAAAACAGCTTGATATGAAGCTATTAGATTTCTTATAACCAGTGGCCTAGTGAAGATTTTAAAAATATTCAACGATATTACAGAAAGATAGTTTCTATAAACATTTTTATCATCAGAAAAATGATTCTTGAACTTCTCCATTAATGAAAAGATGATTGTTCGTTTCTATATTCCTATTCAATCATCAACGTTAATAGTTCACTAAAAGTTCAGCAAAACTAAAGTCTACAGCATGATTAGCTCATGCTTTTCAGTTTGCTGTATTTCGACGAAACAGCGAAAGTATTTAAGGCCTATATGATTTAGTAGAGCATTGATTACTTTATATAAATGTGTAGTTCTCAATTGACTTATTTTGCATTTTAATAAGAAAAGCAGACATTTTCTAAAAATAGTTAAATACAAATGTTGCATGCGTATATTTCACTCAGATCAAATCCATTTGTTGTAGAAAATTTCTAAGATGAAAGATATCCACTTAACTTAAGGTTGTACGAAGTATTGAATGAAACTGTTTTAAACTTGAGAAGGGAATAAAACTTTACTGTTGAAATTGTAGATACATTTGCAATACTAGATTTTTGATACTATTGGCACGATCTCAAATTTATCCATAAAACCTTATGACTAAAACAGATTAAAAATAGATGAATCAATACAGTAAATGCTGCTTGATTCAACCATATATTAATTGGAAAGATTAATGATTAGACGACTTTAATTTACTCGACAAGAATCATTGATTTAAGGTTGAACAGACGTTCACTTAATTTTTAGTTAAACTAAGGAATAAAGTGGGCAAAAAGTAAAAAATTTTATAGAAAAATGAATTATCTATCGAGCTATATCAAGTTACAAATGTTTCTTTGTTCAATACATCATAATCACTCGCAGTATTTGAGAAAAATGTACAAATTTCAAAGAAAAAAAGCTTTTTGTGTGCTGCTCGAAATTGACTCCCTTTCTTATTCAGGTACAAAATAAACCAATGGAGAACTACACAGTTAGATAGAGTAATCAATGCTGTACTAAATCATATAGACCTTAAATACTTCCGCTGTTTCGTAGAAATACAACAAACTGAAAAAAAAGAGTAAAAATAAATGGATCATGTTGTAATACAGTTGGATTTTCGAGGTATTTACAATAATTCAATATACACGTAGTATATACATCTCAATTCGAAGGTTAAAGATATTTTTATTAGTATTAATCGCAATCATAAAACTTACGAATTAAACTCCTGATATTCGAAAAAAGATAGTAGTCTCATATCCATCCTTATATTACTATTTTTGCATGATATAACTTAGAAAATGAACTGTACCTGTTTACAACTTTGAATGAAAACAATCATTTTCGATTTCAGATGATTTTTAATAAATGACCATAATAGACCAACTTTTTGTGGTACTTCACAAACGATATAACTCTGAACAAAAATTATGAGATTATTCTTTATATTTGATATAGTTTAGTTTTACTTGTGTTAGATTTATTGGTGTACTTGTATTTGCTTTTTCATGAACAGATATATAAACCGGTTTTTCTAAGCTTACTAAAGCTAATTCACGTATTGATCTATAAAATGAATGGAAATAAATAGCTATGTCGAATAAAAAAAAGTTGTGCTGTTTATTTACTTTGTTGGTGTAGCAGAAAATAACATTGTTTGTCGTTCTTTGGGTAAATTAGATACAATAGATTTCATGGTTTCAGCAAAACCCATATCTAATGTACGATCAGCTTCATCAATAACTATTTGAAAGAAAAATGTTTTTTTAACACCAATAAGAATGATGAGTTTTTACTAAGCATTTTTAAATTTTCACATGAAAAATTCCATGTTTCATCAAAATGTTGTAGCAATCGACCAGGTGTACAAACAATTATATTTGTACGACTAATACGCTCTTGTTCACCTTTTAAGTCCTTTTAAATAAAATGATATTCAAAAGAATATTTATGAAGAATGGAATAAAAAATGCCTCCTCGTCCACCAATAATCAATCCAGCTGAAAAATCATGAAATTGACCGATCTTTTTTAAGACTTCAAATGTTTGATATGCAAGTTCACGAGTAGGTGATATTATTAAAATGCCAAGACCATCATTGATCGTCCATCGAGCTCGACAAAGACATTCAAGAACCTATATTATAATTTATTAATAATTATTATCCTATCATGCAGGTCTTAGTACAATTCCTATCAGATTAAAATGTAAACGATGAAGTAAAATTTTATTTTATCGATTTTTCTGGTACATGTCTTCATATAATGCCCTCAATTACTCATCTAGATATGCGAAACGGAAATGATAGTCTTAGAGACTATGTTTAAGCGGTCTCTGCTGACCCAAATTTGTAACCTAACACAACGTGCAATCAATGAATGTCCCCCACAAATCATCTTAAGCAAGTTCACGCACTAGTCCGAATATTCAATCTTTGATGTTTCAGGAGTAATGATTCAAACTCTAGTAAAATAAAATATTTGATACAATAGTCTGGCGGTTTGAACCAAATCACAGTTTCAGCTACCATTAATACACGGATTTCTACTGACTGTGCCTACCAGATACTCTGAGTTCCTGCACAATGCTATTGTTCCTAAAATAATTTTTGGATTTTGATTTGCGATTATATTTAAAAGCTTTTGGATTGTTAGAGAGATCACTTCTCAATATGGATTTATCCCTTATTCAATCAGTGAAACGAAGAATTGTTTGTTTTGAATTAACATACACTTAAATGTAACCTGTCTTATAATAATTAATTTAACGTTCTAAATAAATCCTATTACAAAAAAAGACAATGACGTACTGGAATAAGAAATGAGAGAGTTTTTCCTGAACCGGTCATTGCTGCTCCAAGAATGTCATGACCTTGTAATACAACTCCAATAGCTTCACGTTGAATGTCAGTTGGATTGATAAAATCAGCTTCAGCTAAACCTGAAACAAACTCGAATGAATAACAAAGATTAAAAAAGAATCAATTTTTACCATCAAGAGTTTTTTGAGTCAATGGAAAATCTTTAAAAGTTGCAATTGATCCAGGATCAATCTAAATAAATAGTTATAAACAATTGAAATTTTCCAAATAATCTATAGTTCATACTTGATCATATTGCTTTGTCAATTGTTGAATTTCTTTATCATTTTTTTTCCATTGTGGAATGCGTACTGAATAATTTTTTATTTTAATTTTCTGATTTGGATGCATCTGAAAACAATGAAAAACATAATAAAACATTTACAAAGAGTTGAAGAATATCAAGCAAAAATATCTATTAACAAAAACAAATACTTATAAGATAATAGCCATTGCGAAAGAGTCCGACTCGATTATCGATCGATTGGTACCCCAGGACGAACAATCCGATACCTGGATCCAACCGGACTCGATTGAATTTCGATCGGTTCCTGCAGGATTCTAAGCAAATTCGGGTTGCGGACCCATTCACGGATCCCTAGTGTTGGAATCCGATCGATTCTTGCGGGAACCAGTGAAAACCCGATAGGTTTCTTTAGGATCTCGTTGGAATCCGACTTCTAAAATTCCTATCGAATTCGGTTGTTGGATTTGGTCGGATGTTCACCGGATTCCAACACTAGGGATCCGTTAGTAGTTCCTCAACCCGGAATCTCATGGGTCTTTGTCGGCTTGTCGGATTTTATAAGATCCGGTCGAATGCATTCGCCTGGGACTGGGACGTGAATTGGTGAGTGAAAGCAGGGAGGGAAACGTAATCGATGTTGAAATGCACCAATGAAAGTGGGACGTTTAAAATGTTCTAGTATAAAAGAATGACAATATAAATTAATAAAAATCGATTTTCTTTTAATCTATTTTTTAAGCGAAGTTTACGCGAAAGATGGCGCCATATTTCACTTCTATCACATATAAGATTATATAGCTAGCAGCTTATTCCATGGCTAATAGTATCCCAGGTCCAAGCAACCGGCCCGGAATACTGCTTCGAGGGTCCGGTGATATCAGGCGTTTTCCTGCACGTTTCGGTGCGTTTCCTGCATGTTCCTGGTCGGTTCCAATTAAATCCGCTCATTTCGGGAGGCCGAAAACATCGTCCTGGGATAATGAGATCAACCAAACAATAAATTGCGTCAACTGAATTCTTGTATCGCTTTTGTCGATGCCACTCTATTGTATTGTAAAACAAGACAATCTTGATAGAATGAAATCAATCATTTTTGATTGAATACAATCATACGCCACTTTATATTTTGATTTAAGAGACTGTATAGAGAATCTGTTTCTCCCGATATAGAATTTGTTTAGAAAAAAAGGATATACATATTGTACTATGCTCAATATAATGATACTTTATTTTCACTATATATGACTTTGTTTAAAAAAAACCAAAGTCTACCGTATTCTTTTATTTCAGGGCAGGATGGAAAGTAAAATCCCAAAGCAAACGCTTAAAATTGAAACTACGCAACCAGAAAAAGTATACATAGAAATACATAGAAATACACAGAAAGTATTTCGAAATAGATGGAAATACAGAAATCCGCTTTTCCCCCTTGTCAATAGATCAAATTCTATATGTGATGTATGACAAAAATCAAGGTAATCGTCAATTGACGGATACGTTTTAAAACGTAGAACAATCAGGAAACTTTGCTTTATTAGAGACATCGAATTATATCTTCAATAGATCATGCAACTTTATACATATAAATAACTATGCCTAGTCTACTGAATATTTTTAGTACGATAATATTATTATTTCACCATAATTTAACAGGAATAAAAAAAAACAATCCGTAGACATTTAATGAAATTTTTCATAAAATACTCTTCTGATAGAATGTAATATTTTAAAGTGACTTCGATAGCTGTTAACATTTCACTATTGCATAAATCAAGAAAATCCTATGAAAAAAATGTCATTTTTAATTTCAATTTCGATTATTACAACTCATTGATTCCAATCATTCGATTCTATAGTAATCATATTTAGGGATACTTTTGATCAGTCTCAACATAATTTTATAGATTGCCAAAAATCAGCCACTAACGTTTATTATATGACACAATCTATATTTTGAGAAAAAATGATGTATTTTTATTTCAATCAAAAGATAAAATCAATCCTAATTCATCAACATAAACCTACTCTTCTTTCAAGCTAAGAATAATACCATCGGAAGAACGTCAGAGCCAAATTGTGGCAATTCGTCCATATAACCGGGCTGATAAAATTGTTTCCTGAAACCTGCTTTTTGATACATTCCAATAGCTTTTTTATTATCGTATTCCGTATGCAAATATATAAATCTATATTTATGACTACTAGACCATATTATAATGCTTTCTAATAAGCGTTTACCAATTCCACGACCTTGTGCTGATTGTGTTATTCCAAATAGCATAATGTAAAGTCCACGATTGGATCCCACATCAGTAATCAACGCACATCCAATACATTTACCATTTTCATATGCGCACCAAATATGATTAGCACTAGCAATCGTTTCATATAAACTAGCATATGTATAATATTTACCAAATAATGGAAATAGAACATCTGCTAATTGGCATAATGGATAATTACGATTATAAGAAATTCCAGTTGATCCTAAAAAAGTTGGAATCCTCTGTGATGGCAATAGAAGTTTCATTATTATCGATCAATAAAAAGTACTGACTAAAATAATATATTTTTTTGTTTTGATTTTCTTGTTTCGTACCGTATAATTATCATACGATGCATAGGTAAATGACACTCTACATGTGCTTATGAGAAGCGAATATTCGTTTTTTTATTGTATTTGTTTCGAGAATCGGAAAAGAAACATTATGTTCTCGTGTCAATGGATAAGAAGAAAAAAAAGAATGCTAAAGGTATTTCACTCATGTTTTTCATTTACAAAAGCAAATTTCATTAAATTAATAAGAAAAAAGTCAACTTTTTTTAATTTTAATTAAGATATAAAATTGTAGTCAATGTCTTTCTGATCAATTAATTGCAAATGTATGACTGTTATATTATTCGTTTTGTCTAATTTCTCAATATATTGAAGACGAAATAAACTTCCCATAGCAAATAAAACTTCATCTTCATCACTAAACATTGAATAATTCGAAATGTTCGCATACGGTCGTTTATGCTGAACCGATGGATCTGTTTCGATACAAAATAAGACTTGAACAAAATCATCGGTGTCTGATGATACAGCGATAAATGCAAGTGCTATTTGTAATGATGTGGTTGTAGATAAAAATGTATTGATTGATATTATATCGCCTGTACGTTTTTTAAAACAGTCGAATTCAGTTTTTGACATCAATTGACCGCGATAAAGTTTTTCTTTGAAAGGTGAGACATCAAATGTATGCACTTGTTTTTCTAGGCCGTCAAGTTGTAAATAAAGGTCAACAAGAAAATATCGCATTTTAAACATCATTTCAGCATCACTTGATCGAAGTGCTTTACTAATTATACGAAATAGAAATGAATCACGCGAATACCATTGGATAGCAGTATGAGCATTATAAGTTTGCTCGAACATATCTATGTAAACAAGAGCTGCTTCATTGTCTTGATTTAGGCGGCGAAATTCTGCAATCATTTCATAGCGCGATTCATCTGTGTGTGGTAAACAAAGAAGAGTGTCTATGGTACGTTGATGAGCGATGAATATATCAGCTTGCTCTTGATTGTAGACCGTAATAGGTATGGAAAACAATGTTTGATCATAAAATTCTTCATGACAAGTCTAAAGTTAAGCACGATATTATAAATCACAAATAAGAACGTGATGTATATCTATGGTATATTATTCTGACTAATAAAAATTTGAAACGATTCGAATCTACAAATATAGTGACATAAATCATTGGTCACAGTCTAGAAGCTTTTACGGTCAAAGTATTCTTTTTGACTTACTTTATCTATTGCTTAATCGTACGTAGGTGCTCTATGTCACTATGAATAAAATTTCAACGATTCTTTTTTACGAATAAATTCTCTTTTGATATTTAGTAATGAATAGAAAACACTATAAAACAACGCACATTCATAGTAGTAGTGTAAACTATAGACATCTTCATTCGACATAGATACGTTTACTGGATTGTGTATTCACTCCGATTGATCATCACTCTATGTTTCTTTTTTTTTACCTTATTACTATATACAAAAACATACACTGTGATCGATAAAGAATAAATACGAATCGATGATATATTAAAATGTTAAAAGCCAATTTGTATTTGTTTTAATAGCTAAACTCAATTTGAATGTGATTCTAAAAAAATACATGTTTATTGCGTTATGATGAATATTCACTACATAGACATGATCTGATGCAAATTTTCGTTATAAAAATATGTTTCAATATTACTGATTAGTGTTTGCCTTGCGAAAAGAAAAACTTCTATAGTGGATTTTTAATGAAACAAAAATAACATGGTAATTATAAAAATTACTATGCCGAGCGTTTATCTTTACTTGCAAAAATAGATTGTTATGCATAAATTGACTCCGTCATTCACCTGTGTCCTAATCATCAACTTGTTATTTATGATTAAAGAAAGAAAAGAAATGAATGCATCTTTGTCAATATTTCATATTGTGATGATTAACGACTTCAAAAACGAATATTAACTGCTTTGTTTGCAATCATTGAGCATATTGTAAGTTACAAAACATTCTATTTTCTTTACTCACAGTTATTTTAGGTTGCAATTGAACATCGTTGCTATTTTTGTCATCGCATTGACGTACTAATTGTATGTTTTGTTTTAATTTTTCTTCTAATGCCGAAGAATCGTTAAAAACTCCTTTTATCTGATGATAGAATTTTGTCCAATTCCCATGAATACCAATTTGAGAGCAATAAACATAGACGAATCGAATCGCTGACATGAAACCAAAAGATGCCAGAAATAATTCATAACCGAGAGTGCCTGACACAACTAGAAAGATTTCATTTTGTTGACGCAATTGATGTTCAATGTATTGGAAACATTCTGATATATCTCTGAAGAAGCACCACTGGCATGGTTTAATTATTTCATAGAGACTACTGTCTACTGAATTTAAAATATCATCAAGCCAAATAAATGACATTCCTCTAGGCTTTGAAATTTGATGATATCTAAAGGATGATGGATTTTGAATGCAACATTTAGAGAGAGCTATATTGCCGGATATTTTCTTTTGGTCGATTTTATCAACTAATTTTGACGGTGTTTCAGGCTATTTCAAAAGCAAATCTTATAGAATAAACAAATATCAAAGAGAGTTTGTTTTACCTCTAATGAAAAATATCCCTCATGAATACATCTATCATACCAATCAAATATTTCTGCTGTTATTTCATTTTCGCGATGGCTTAATGTTTTAGAAGCTCGACGCAGAGCGGATTGAAATCGAAGATTTTTATCTAGACCAGTTAAATTCACCGGAGCTATACGTTTAACTTGCCAGTTGCATCCAAATTTAGGTCCGATATTCCATTTGATTTCATCATCAATATATTCATTTTCGATGAATGCACACCAACTATCTTCATCTTCCATGACATGAGTTTCACGACTTATCATCAGACTGCTCCATCCACTTGAGATGAATTCTTCATTGCCGTATAAATATAATCGTAACGGGGATAATCGTTTAAGTAATTCGCAGATATACTTTGGATCTTCATGATTGAATAGAGCTTCAGAATAGGGAAGCAGACATGAACGTTGTTCATCCGTCGAAGGAATATATTTATCGAGTGTCCGAATTATTACAGAAGAATAATTTAATTGGTTACCTGTAGATTACAAATAGAATTCATAAAACTGCTTATCTATATGTCTCAGACAATGAACTAGAATCTATGAACTTTTAGATTATTCACTAAAACTTTTTCATCATACTACGAAGTGTAGATTTTTGAATGAAAATTATCTTAAGTTGCTTTTCTAACTTGCGTTGCTGAGATGAAAACACGGAAACTATACGTCTAGCAGGGAGAATCGAATAATTTTAAGCATAAAATTTTCATAAAGAAGATATAATCTCAAACAAAACTATTCATTTTCATATCTATATATATAATGTTCAGTGTCTGTGCGTTTCTCTGCCGGGTAGTGAACTGCATCGGGATCTTTTCGGGCTTGCAGTAAGCACTGTTTACTAAACAGTGAATAAAAACTTTAAACCAATATCAAACTTTTTTTTGAAATGTGGGTTCGATAGAGACCTTCTTCAGTTTGCACTCGGGAATAATAGTCAATCCATGAAATTGGAGAAGGAAAATATACGAAAAAAATCGAAGTCCTATCTAAATTCGATTCCGTTTTATTTTGTGATCGTTTTCTGCGTAGAACTGAAGGAATTAAAAGTTTTTCAAATCCAAATGCGTCAGTCTACAGCTAAAAAATTGCACTATCGAATTCACATCTCGAAAAAGAGTTTGTGCTTGATGTAAAGTTGTTATTTATTGTTTACTCAAGGCCCGAAAAAAACCAGATGCAGTTCACCACTGCCGGGTCAAACCTTAAAGAAGAAAACAGCCGTGCAGTATGCACGAGTTCTCGCTAGTAATCTATAATTGATGCTTACATATTTTTTGTAGTCGTTCTTCAGCATTGATCAAATTTTCTCGACTACTATTCAATGGAATGAGTAAAATATGGCATGGTTCCGCCTGAAGAAAAAATTAAGTTTGCCGAGAAAAACACGAAATAGTGCTGACATACTTTAGCAAACGACATAGCCCATTCTTTTAGCAATCGTGCTTGACGATAGTATACTCTGACTAAATGTAATCGTTCTAATTTTGTTTGTTTTTCACTCTCAATTTTAAAAAATTGCACGATATCTGCTGTTAAATCGAGTGTAAACTGTTGTAACTGTTTATTCATAATTTGCGGCCTTTTTTTATGCGTTGATTCACATGTTAAGTTGTCTCGACTATACACAGCTTGTACACGATGATTAATTTGTAGACGTTCAAGAACATCGTTGCTTATTGGTTCGAGAAGTATTACAAAATATCGCTTTAAATTATTACTCGACAGTGGTGGGTCAATGGTAATGAGCTCTTCAAGCGATTCTTCATTAGTAGTCAATGAAAAAGAAACTGGAAGTCGCAAACTAAGTGTAGAAATAGTTTTGCTCGAACCAAAAGCCACAACAACAGGCTCAAAACATGCCATTGAGTTTTGGTTTTTTTTCAAGTAGAAAATTTTTCAGTGCATACAGGATTTATTTCAATGTAACTGGTAGGAAGAGAATGACAAAACATTAGGTTTTTAAAGGTGTACGCCGAGAGAAAGAGAGAAGAGGACGAAAACAAATTTAGGTGAGGTTGGAAAAAACACCGCTTGTTTCTTTCCCAACATCGACCATTTACATATAACTTGGGAAGAACCCATTATGTACTGTATCGTGAATATTGAGTCCGAAATTTATATCAAAAAGGAAACTTCATGTTATACAATCGGTTTATGCTTGCCCGTAGGATTGTGATTCATTTAAGATTAATTATTTGTATAGTAATTCGACACAAGAACGACTTATATAAACTTGAATGGACTTATGGCATAATCGAATACTCTAGTTCGAATTATTGAACTTAAAACCACTGTTTTATCAGCTTTTGCACAGGTATCAAATACTTTGCTGAATATTTCGAAAGTTCATATAATTCATTCAGTGTATCTAGTTGTCCTTCAAAAAATAACAGTCGGTCAAAAGTTATTGTTGAGACTGAATAAGTATAAATAAGGTGTACTGTGTTTCATCTAACGTGACACGCACATTTCAAACTTGCCGAAACAAAAAAGAAACAATCATTTGTTCATCGAGTAGTCACCGACACATCGCATGCGCTCATGAATGTCAGTCCTAATTGGGATATATATATATAAAGTTGAAAAATCTCTTTTACTTTAGTCACTTTTCTCTCTTTGTATTCAAACTCGAGTCTTTTTGTGTACTCAAAAAAGAAAGAGTACGCTATAGAATCGGTCAGTGTGTCCGGCCGTTTATTCGATAACCCTTCACAATTACATTCGATTGAGCTGAAATTCTGTGTACAGAATTGTCTCATCAATATTTAGGTCGAGTTCGAAGATGAGAAGGATCCATCAAGAAATGGCTGAGTTATCGAAAAAATTGTCATTTTTGATCAGACCATCCCTGAGGGGGAGTACAGGGATTTTTCAAAAAACCTTTTTTTCTCAGAATTATCCACAACATATATAAATCGACTCAGTTTTTAACGCTGATTCTAAATCCGATATTAGTTTTGAACTAAATCATAGCCTTCTAACGAAACATCGCCTGAAAAACGTCTCAAAATACACAAAAAACTGCATCCAGAAATCAAATTACCTAGTTTCTCATGATAATTTTGGTGTTCAAACATTCTAGAATGACTCATATGTCCCATGCACTTTTTGCAGTACACACAACTCTCGGATGAAATCCGACGTTTCCACATTTATTTTGTATCAAAACGTCTACAAATACTTTTATCTATTTTAACGTTACCATCCCATTATTCATATTTATTATCGAAAGATTATGACATTTGGATACACTTGATGCTTTATAGTAATCTTAGAAGCACAAGACATTCAATTGTTTATGCTTACTATTTCAAACAGTCATCAGATCATACTTCCATATTTCGATTACTGATTGATATGATTAGTTATAATCATAAATTTGTAATTTTATGTCTTCGATAATGATACATATCACGATTCATCACTATGTAGCTGTGAGATCTACGCTGTTACGATTACTAAACGAATCCATACAAAAATAGTACTAATTATAGTAACTACTACAGTTTTCTCTTTTTTTAATTTTGGGCTGGCATCAATCTACTTAGCATTTGATTACAATACAATCATTTTCTTCTGCATATTCTACCCTTGATAATTTATCAATGATGATATACATTGAACAAAGTCTACTATTGAAAAGCGAGCTTGCGAAAGTTGTAACCGTATTATTCTTATTGCCATTCCAAGCAAATAGTCATATATGGAAAGATTATCTTTCTTTTCGTTATTTTCACGATCGAATTCATTTAAATAATTTTTCTTTCATCAAAGTTGATTATTATAATCAAAACCAAATCCGAATTAAACACAGTATTAGAAATATCTACCATTATGACCTTTCTACATCGATTTAGAAAAAATTAATGTTTTTCTCGGTTTTATTTGTTCGATTTGTGTATCTGGATTGTTGAAAATTATTTTTTTGTCTAAAAATCAGTAATACTAATTAAAATACAAGTTTAATAATTATCATGTAATAAAATGAAAACTATATCTTGTTGAAAGACTCCTTCTTTTAAAATTTATTGAACAAAAATATATCACAAAAATCAAACTAATTCTAATGAACAAAAAAAAATTATTATTCATCTCAAATGTTTTATGAGTAATCACGTACATCTAGTTACATTTTTCTTATAGGTATATCATATTGTTTTAGATCGGGAAACGAAAAAATACGCCCAGCTGCTATACAACTTACTAGAAAACTAAGTATCGTCAGTAAATGTGCTGTTTGATATAGATTAGCTGCATAATCATTATAATAAAGAACATATGCGCCTTCAGCCATTCCAGCAAGCATAAAAAGGCAAGCAATAAAAAGACCTGTGGGTGAAATTAGATAGATCCACGTTGCTAAATTTTCCACACACATTAACAAAGTTGTCAGTGTTCCTACGAAAATAAAAAATATACCAACAATACAGAGACCAGCTGCATTATCTAAATGTTGATTCCATTCAGTTTGATTCCATCGTGCATTAATAGGATAATATTGGTTAATGTTACGATTATCACTACGATGTATACAATTCATCGCCGTACCATTTAAATTCGAGCGGCATGCATAGAAAAAGTTTGCTGTACTAATAACATATGATTGCCCATTGATTACGGCTTGAGCACTTTGCCAATTAGGTGTACCAATACCAACACACGCTAATAGTAAAGCAATACCTCCGAAAACTATAGTGATAATAATGAATGTATTATTAGGACCATCGGTGTTCATAGTTAATTCTATCGTTTTGAATATGAAATAGATATTAATTGTAAGAAAAATCTGTCGCTTACTTGCGTAATATTTTAATGATCCCTTGTTTAATTAAAATGGTTGCTAACAATCATTGATGCTTCTTTCTCAATGCCGCTGCTCAAATGTCATTCTTCACAATAGAGAGAAAAAAACTTTTTAACATAACGTTTGCAGTAAAAGCTGTCATGAAAACAAACGAAAACAGTTATTTGTATTGTGTACAGATGCATCGTCACGAAAAGCACGTTGCTATTAGTTTTTTTTTTCGTCAGTTGAATGTGAAATAAATCATCAGACTGAAGAAAGGTAAAAAAAAAAGGCTGTCGAATTTATTGTTGATTGAATAAGACTGACATGTGCACACAAGAGATTGAGTTCGATTGATGGAAAGACAATTTTATAAGCCTTAAATTTATGGTTTCATATGTGACAGAAAAAAAAAATTTACAAGATTTTCAACAAGATGAGAAAGCATTGGAATTTTTATTTATTATTAAAAATTACACTTGGCATAATATGCTATCCGTAGAATGAAAGATGAATATTCTTTCTATGTTGAAGCATGCTGACACTGAAGTCGTGCCGTTTGATACGATCATCGTAAAATAAGATATAATCTTTTACATTTTTTTCCTTTTGTCTAGCTATGCATCAATGATCATATTTTATGAAACATATTGATAAGATAAATACTATAGCGAAGACTTATGTTGCTGTCAAAAACTCTACTGAAAGAAATGTTATTCGATCGAGAACATGTTTATTTAAATATCTTATTGGAAATAGGAATCTGATCGTTTAAAACTATATTCATGGTTTTAAATATATATTTACATGCCTGAATAACTTAGAATTAATATCGAAAATAACAATTGCATTAGGTTGAGAAATTAAATAATAATAGTATTAATGAATGAAAAGATCCGAATAAAAATATGAAGAAATGATGCTTTTTAAGCAATTGAAGTATACATTATAAAAGAATAAAGACCTTCAAGGTGAAAATTGCTCTTTATGAAAAATAGTTGATGACGTAGAGCCGTAGAAAATAGAACAGCACTCATGAATTATCACATTGAAAGACAATAGAATGTGCATATAGATATATTTTTGTCATTTGACTATAGTAATTTTCAAAGTAAAACTTGCAGCACGAACCTTTATTGGTTCGGATTCCTGGTCAGTCTCAGTCGAATATTTTAACAACGATACGCGTTAGATATCTTAATTGGAAATTCAATTGCTAACTTTGTAACTATTCATCTTGGATGCGGCAATGGAACATTCGGAAAACCAATATCATACATAACAGGTAATATCTTTCGCTCATACTCGGCCACTATTGGTGACTTTAACAATGATAATTAACCGGATATCGTTGCTAGAGATCAGATGAAAAATTATATTTGCATTCGGCTTGGAAATGGTGACGGAAATTTTCTAAACCTAGAAACATATTAAACTGGAGATAAATCCTATCCTATTCATGTCGCTGTTGGTGATATTAACAACGATAAC
The DNA here is from genome assembly GCA_905331475.1 of Rotaria socialis. Lineage (NCBI taxonomy): Eukaryota > Metazoa > Rotifera > Eurotatoria > Philodinida > Philodinidae > Rotaria > Rotaria socialis. The sequence goes on along the minus strand of CAJNYU010004453.1, from coordinate 67,001 downwards.
AAAGTTGATATCGTTACAGCAAATACCAGTGCAAATAATATTGGTGTATTTATGGGATTTGGTTATCGAATATTTAGTAGTATGACACCATATACAACAGGAAATCAATCGCTGCCAATCTATGTCGTTCTTGCTAATTTTAATCACGACCCTTATCTAGACGTTGTTGTTGCTAGCACAAGTTCTGACACTGTAGGTATTTTTCTAGGATACGGCGATGGAACATTTGCCAGCATTACAACCGATTCCACTGGAATCAGCTCTCAAACACAAGTGATTGCCATTAGTGATTTCAATAATGACAATCGATCAGATATTGTCGTTGCCAACTATGGTTCGAATGGAATAAGAATATTTGTCGGCCATGAAAATAAAATTTTCCTCAAATATCAATCATGCTCAACTGGTTATGGCTCTCGCCCACGTTCAGCCGCAGTCAGATATTTCAATCACAATGATTGGATCGATCTAGCAGCAGCTAACAGCGGCTATGACAACGTCGACATTATTGTGCAAACTTGCTAGTTTTTTCGCTTTTCTAAATTATTGTATTTAATTCTTGACTATAAAATCAAGCATCGAGGTCCTACAACGATGTACTAATTGTAATGATATTTCATCATACCCACACCCACACCCTGTTTATAGAAATAGCTTTAGAAGAAAAATCTCGTGATAGTATTATGATTTTTGAAATAATTATGCACGTGTCTCCCATAGTCACTCACGGTTCACGAAACAAAGCTGCCCTGTAAGCACAAACTTCTTGAAAAGAAATGAGTTATCGAAAGTGCTAGATTATATAATTACATATTTCATCACTTTTAATGCAAGTAATTTAGTTCACTGTTAATTGCTTCAGCTGTTAAACACAACGATAAATGCCGAGTGGGACATACCCTGGTCGACATGCACATATTCGATTGAGGCACATCGAATTGCCAACAAGACCACCACAATTACTATCCGAATCACATGGATAGCCAAGAACACTATCGTAGATATACGTGGTTGTAGTAATGGTAGTCGGAGAAGTGGTGATCGGAGAGCCGCTAACAGAACTTGTTGCAATCAATGCAATCAATAATATGAGCCACATTTTAAATCTAAAATATTGAAAATATAGAATCGTACGACAATCATTTCATTGACTGAAGGATTTTTTTCACAGTTTTTCTAGCATGTGTTTGATGAGCCCGAAATTCCAATTCATCATATACTACTCAAATAAATGATTTTTAAATTGCATTGAATACTAAAAGATAGCAACTTATAAAACTTCAGTTTAAACAAGTTTGATTCAAAAAGTTTGATTAATCCCAGTTGAATCGAAGTCTAATGGGTCGCATTGAGACTTACGATCATCAGTTTCTTAAGCAAATAAATTAAAAGCAACTGCCCGTGTGTCCTTGAACTGAGGAGATCTTATAAAACTTTGGGCAATCTAACTATGCCAGGCTGAGTAAAGCGATGAGATATGATCTACTGACAATGCAAAGTGATAAACAATGGCTTCTCATAGTAACAAATAGTGGCGCACCAACAACTGAAGCGAATCATGAAAATTAATAGGCTTCTACTGGTTTTGCTTTAGGTAAACAATCAAAAGGATAAGAATGGTGATTTTTCTTTTGAATACACGGACTTTATATGAATACATCTTTAGCTAGTTGTTTCTTTTTAAAATTAGCGAGACGAATAAAAGGTCATTTTTTTATTTTGATGTAATCCATTTGTCAATAGGAAAATAATTCGATACCATCTACTACACAGTTTCAATATTAATCCATAGCTTTGAAGGGCATTTTTACTTTGTTTAGCCAATTTAATCTATTTCTTTTTCATCAACTGCAAAGGTTCATGTAAGATTTGGTGATCTTCAACATTTACTCTCACTTTGTATAACTACACTTGGCATATGAAATCATGAGGGAATGATCCTTGTACAAATCCAAATAGTATAATTCACTAATCAAATATGAGTTTCACATGAGCGAAACAATCCAATTGACTGCTAATTATTCTATTAACAGAACGAAATGAATATATTCTTTTTCTCTTAATGGAAAAGAAAATGCAGATACAGTAAAGTCTCTCTATAGTGGGCACTTTTCGGACTTTTCAAAAGTGTCCACTATGGGAGGTTCCACTATATTGTAGTAGATTTCAATACATGCAATATGGAATCAACAACAGGAATGCAATTCTAACTGTCAATTCATAGCATAATGAACATTCTTTATTCTTGTATAGCTGACGATGGTGTATAACAATGGAACATCGTGTAGAATAGAAGATGATCCTCATTAAAAGGTTATTCAGAAGAAAATTTTCGTAAGACGTTATTGAATGGCGTGCCTGTTGCAAACGCTTTTTTCCTGTAAAAACTAGTAGTTTCTCGTTTTATTACTAAAAAGCTGGTTTGTTACTGATAATATCAAGATTTTATTTTAAAAATTACGCATTTCCTAGTCGTAAGTCTCGCTCTAATAAATTTAATATCTACTATTGCTGATTTCAATTTCAAAAACTTTTCTTAACACTGATCGATGTTTTTAGATAGACACTAGCAACAAACGAATCGGCATGAGAGATAGAGCGACTCTCTCTGGTGTCAATGTTTTTTAAATAAAATGATTGCTCACACCCATATAAATCCATGTATCAGAGCTCGATGTTAAATATCTTTTTGCAGAAAGATATTTTTCTGACTACTCAAAATTGATAGTTGCATTACCACGGAATGATTGGCTATTACAAGAAAAACATTCGCAACAATTATTAGATTTGTCATATAATTTTGTTCAATATTGTAAATTTCACCAAACGTATTAAATAATACCTATCTAATTTTAATACACAATATGAGATTATTTACCGACTTGCATGACATTTCTTGAATGTAGCCCTTAGAGGTTGTCCATGCATTTTCGCTAAGAAAATTGAAACATGAGTAAAGAGCTTATCTTTCTGTTAAATATATAAATTCTATTAATAAGAAAACACACATTTACAAGTAAAGCAGAAGCATAAAAAATTAATCCTGATAAATTTAAGCAATCGTTGCTAATCTATAACCTTTTCTATATTTTCGAATTTGAATACAATAGGCAACGCCACCAATAAACAACAGAACTCCGACGATACTAATAGCTCGTATAAAAATTATTTCATTTAATTCAGTTGAATTCATCATTATTACATTATTAATTGATTGCCACGCATACATTTTGTCTAATGTAGAATTATATGAGACTTCACCAGTACAATGATTTTTTATGCATTGATAATCATTTGAATTTTCTCCAAACGTTTTGATATGTATGTAAACTGGATTTGTCGATGATTTATCTTTGCATTGTGCTTTTCCGTACGTAAAATTTTTCAATTCATCATAGACATTAAAACATAAATGACTAGTACATTCGTTCGTTGCTTGTTTTGCATTACAAATACTTGTTGAACTATGCGATGTTTTCCATAATGAAGTAAAACTAGTATGTAATGAATTATCATTAGAGTTGAGTAAGCGTTTTGCCCAGTTATTAAGAAATATTCTATCACAGAAATCCCCTGATGAACAACTATAATCAAAATAGCTTACAATTGATAGAATATCATTTTTATGAAAAAATATTGTTGAACCAAATTCAATGTTTGTATTATGCTGATGTGTCGGCGAGCCAAATTTTATAACAACATAATTATTTCTATCACCATTATAATCGATTGTTATGCGAACATTACAAATCGAATTATTTGCAATAACTTCATTCTTAATATTAAATAAGATCGATGAAAAATCATTCCAGTTAAATGTATGTCGAGAAAAATAAAATGAACCTTTTGAATAACAAAGAAGAGCGTTAAGATTTTGAACAGAAACTAGAAGAAGAAGAATAATCTTCAACATTTTCTTGACTAGAAATGAATGTAATATGATCAATGGTTATATTATATCACTTAATGATAAAAGACGGCGAATGAACAGATCAAGATTGAAGCTCGTGATTTTTTGCAAATAAATTATATTTGTCAATTATAATTAACAAACATGAATCATCAACCAGTGAGACTGATAAATGAGCTTTCCATTCACGAACATCACGAATGTGGCTTTTCCAATTAGGTCTTGTATTTTTTACAATTTCTTTTCTTTTTGTCTTCTCCTTCTAGTTTTTTTTCTTTTTTTTATATTTATGCGTCCTTCATATTAATCGATGCGCTATTATTTTTCTTCCTCTTGTTCGCACCATGTCGCTTCATCTCGGATTCGGTTACTATTCAGAAAAAATTATTAATAGAAAAAGCAAAGACATGATAGAAATATCATTCTATAGAAATTTTTGGTGCACGTAGATTTATTGAAAATAATTTGCAATTCTAAATTCTAATTATTTTATAGATCCCAGCTAGTAAGTTGCATAGATATAATCAAGCGTGTCTATTGGAATTTCAGATACTATTAGATAATGTTCATAAAAACACAGCGTTGACCTATAACAAGAGAATTGCCAAAAAAATATTTTATTAATATCTTCATCTGTTTATGCAGCACAAAAATAAAACGGTAGATCAAATTTATTGAAAATTTCAAACTAAAAATTTAGTTTCGATTTACAATTGGTTGATCACACCAGGGCTGGAACCGGTACCGAACCGGACAGGACCGGTTAAGAAATTCAACCGGGCCGGTAAATACCGGAAAATCGCCGGTTGAAATTTTAAAATAACTATCTTCATTTAGCTCTGTTTTGTTAAAAAGATGTTTTATCAGTATATATATATACATTTATTTATATATAAAAAGTCCTATAGATCTGTTGATGCTGCAAAATTTTTGTGGAATTCAGAAGAAATCTTGATTATAATCATAAACACCAGTAATAAATCTCATTTTCTTTCATAGTAAAGAGAAATCAACGGAAGTGCGACAGTTGATCAATTTGCTTGGTCAATGCATTATCAACAGTGATCTTTTTTTCTGTCGTGCTTTATTTCTTTCTCGTCCGTCTTTGCCGGAATTTCACCGGTTCAAGAATAATTTATGTCCGGCCGGTTTACCGGTCGGACCGGACCGGTAAATGTTTTTAACCGGTCGGACAGGACCGGTTTATAAATATCTTACCGGTTCCAGCCCTGGACCACACGGCTATGTTTATTAACCAATTGATTTATTAAATGTACTATTTCCAGGCATTATGGCAATCTCTTTCATAAAAGTACTACATATTTGTGAATTAAATTTTCGATTGTTTTTCTTTTGTAAAATTTGACATAACACTTATCGGAACTTAAAGATATGCTTGTCCGTTGTTATTATGATGGAAATAAGTGAGCGTTAATTCGTACGCAGAAGAAACAATTAAAACACAATGCAGTCAAAAGCTAGAATAATTATAGAGAACGATAAAAAGCATTTTCTTATTAAAAACTAAACATTATGGGCAAACTGAAAGAAAGAAAAAAGTCGTTGATAATATAAGCAAAGCAGAAAACAGCCTCCAACAGCGTTATGTGAAATCATGTCTGTCTATGAATCGATGGGAGCTTATACTGAGGCTAGAAAAAATTGTCATTATCGATTAAAAAAAACTATATTTGTATACACAAAAGAAACATATTACGATCATCTTTTATTTAGATAAGCATCGTTTGATTGAGTTCTTTGATAGTCCTGTATGCTAACCAATATCAATATTGTGTTCGAATGATCCTTTTTGATCCTAGAGTTCCACTTGAAGCTATCAATAGTTCATAATTGTCAATAGAAGAAGAAAAATCTCGAAAACTAACAATGCGTATTTTGTCGTCCATCGAACTCTTCACTATTGAGTGACTTCGATTATGCTCTGTGAGTTTTCTTCACTGAACATCAATAATAATTGAATTAGTATAGATGTTAGTGATTGTTCGGGTGTAGTTCTCTCTCAATTGATTTATGATAGATATAATTCAATTAGTATGGTCTAACCATTGATATGGAAATTTAAAAAAACACGAGAAATTCTTTCATTCAACTTGTAATATTTGTGAAAGCCTTGTACATAAATAAAATAATTTGATGCGATTGTCTTTGTTATTTTCTTAGCGTTTTTTCTTATGTAAGCATCAGTAGTCTGACCACGTTGTCGTGTCGGATGACGCAAAGTTAATTTGATGTATTTCATCATAATTCAAAGAGGGCAAACAAGGAGCGTGGAAAGTTATAAAACTATTGTAACGTACAGATGCACTACTACTATAAAAAATACTCCATTGATACTCTACGTTTTTTTATAAAAACAAAATGTCCACAGGAAACATCTAGAAGACAATTATGATAATTATGATATCACGTCACGCGATGTGTACTGGTGAATAATTGGGTAACCGTATGCCGGTAGAGAAAATCAGCCAAAAGAAATTATATTCACATACTAATGACATCTCATAGTAGTAGATTGAATTATTTCGAGATGGCTTTAAGTAGACCTCAACTATTGACGTTACTGGATACTCGCATGATCAAGTGTATACAAATATAATTCACAAGAGTAATAATTAAATAAATAAATATTATTGCAGACAGTGATGGAAAACTTCAATACAAAAAATGATCATGTAGGGGATTCGATAGCAAACCATTCACTTGCTACAAAATAAGAAATATACAGATAAGGAAGACACTTCTGCGATCTAACTATGAATGAGATTTGTAAAAACTTCACGATGACAAATGAAAAAAAAAAATCTTTTTTTTTAATTTCCATTAACTGTAATATAATATATGATTTCAATATTGAATATAGCGAGATACTGATGTCGAATGAATATTTTATCAAGATTGTTTCTACAAGAATTTGCGTAAGCGAAAAATAATGCCAGTATGCTTCGAAGATCAACTGAAACAAATTAATTCAATAAACTTGAATATGATTCTGTTTCATTGAAATTCAATCAACTGAAAAAATATTAGAAAATAAGATAATTATACGCGAAACGCATGAAATAGTGTTTTCATGTATTTTGAATGCTTTTGTCTTGCCAATAATACATCAATCAATGAATTGCATCGTTTTCGTTAGAGATGAATATAATGAACTTGAATTTTCGAAATTTACTGGCGACTGTCAGCAACGTTGTATCATGATAAGATAAAAAACAAAATCCTCAGCGAAAAAGTCTGCCAGTATAATTCCAAAAGAGAATAGCTTCGAAAGCAAAAATATTAATGACTGAAGAAAATCCGAGAATATTTTTTGCTCGACTCACTCGTGAGAAATAAAATTATGAATATTTCACTTGAATAAAGTTTTGACATGTCTTGGTATTAACTAAGGCAGCACAAAAAAAAGACAGTAATAGCAATGGAAGTACTTGATGTTTAATTAATGAAAGTGATACTTCGTATATCAGCGATGTATAAATAAGAAGAAAGTAATGTTGATAGATGAATATCTCACGGAAACTAGTTATAGTATAGTATGCCACGAGTGTTTGAATCGGTACATTGTTCATATTTGATATCTCTTATCGTCGGAACCTATTAGGATATTTGGTCGGATAGCAGAAATAGAGCAAATGAATTTCTCGCGATGTTCATGCTATGTTTCATTTCAATATTTTTGCTAATTGTTGCGTACATCTGAATGATTCATAGCATTACACTTTATCATGAAGCTTGTAAGGTACTTCACAAAATTAGTGGCCATTGCGGTTTTTCTTGTTAAATTTTTTTGGAATGAATCCGTAAGGGCTCTTTAACTACTCTAGTAAACGACTGTATTCATGCAACCTCTACATAGCGCATAATTAGCAGATTAGCCTGCAAGCGAAAAAGTTCATTATAATGTCGCTCTTTTCAACATTCCGAGGTCTAAATAAATGTCAATGTGCCGGAAATGTATATGCACCTTCACAAATTGCCTGTAGCAACAAGAAAGAAAGAAAGAAAGAATGAGTTATTTCTTACTCATCTAGAGAACTTGTAGAAAAGACGTTCAATTTCATTCAAATATCTTGATTGTATTTATTTAGAAAAAGGATAGTGCAAACAAGTTATTAAATAAAATAAAATATTTTATGGTTACATGAGTTTTTGTATTAAATACATGATGCAAATAACCGCGATGCTAACGACAACAGTGATGAGGCAAGCCTTTTTGATCTAAATAACTAGAAATAACAAATCTGTGAATTAAAAATATCTAAGTTGATGGTACTAACTCTTTTTGCAGATCGATCTAGACTTTTAGTGGCACAAATGATACTTTTACTTCTCTCAATCCGAACGACTGCTTCGGAAACATATTGTTCAATAGAATTTATATTCATTCCCTAATGATGAAAAACAAAAGAAATAACTATTCGAATTCAAACAATAAAGCAAAGAACATCGTACTTGTGTTTCGACTAAGTTCGCTAAATCAATGCAAATATTATCTAATTCTCGAATATTACGTTCGAGTTTCAAAATATCAGAATGGCGTCCTTCCAGATCATGCAACATTTGTTTTGATTGTTCTAGATCAGCCATGATCTATAATTAAAATAAAAATGTTATCATCAATTCTTTTTGTTGGCTATACTTGTCGACCAAAAGTTGGATGTCCGTGTTCAAGAATTTCGGCTAACTCATCTTCATTTTTTTCAATTCCAGCTAGAAAAAATGAACGTTTAAATAAGAATGATTAAATGGTAAGAAAAACTGACCTATTTGAAATTGACGAGCAACTCTCGCTCGGCATCGTTCTCGATAAGCTATTTCTGATGCATAATATCTGTTCATTATATCACAGAAATGTTTTGTCATAATGTTGACATGAGCTTCAGCAATACGATGACGTACAGTTTTTTTATCGGCATCAATCTGAATATCTTCGATTTTTTTCATTTCTATAAAACAAAACTTTATTGATTTCAGCTGTTAAGAAGCTTTTCCTTCGTTACCGCTCAAATATTTTCTAACATTAGTACTTAATCGCCGCATTTCGGCCATATTTTCGGCAAGGTAATTTTGCTTTTCTGAAGATTAAATAGTTTCATTTCTTTAAAAAGCAAACTTTTCAAGAGATAACTTACTGAAATCAAACGGTGATGCTAGCAAAGCATTTTGTAAATGTTCAATAGAACCGATGACTTCAGAAATTCGATCGATAGTATTCCAAAGAAGTTTGACCTATGAATACATATTTGATGTATTTTCAGAAATTCTTGTTACAGAAAACTCAAAAAGAATTATGCAGTATAAAATGAGAAACTGAGGAATTACTCCAGAGACAATGAATTTAACAATTTACTTCACAAGATTTATCATAAAAACTTCATATTCTCTGGTAAACTTCATGTACTCACTTTATCAAAAAAATCTTTCATGAATGGTCCTGCCATGTCGACAACAGCAAAATGATTGATAATACTGATATCTTCATCAATTCCATATTTTTCAGCCTAAAATTATAAAGATTGTTGATGAAATTATGTGATAGAGAATTGAAGAAAATAATTTATACATCAGCTTTTAACTGTGGAAGTCTATCTTTCGTCATTTGATAAATGTTAAATGATGTTAATTATATTGTATATAACAATTTAAAACTCTAGTTTCTCCTTCTATTTTTTTTCCTGCTAACATAACAATGAAAAAATTATTTGAGTGAGTCATAATATTTTGCGTCATCATATCTGCCTCTATAGATAAACTTCAAGGCAAGTCTCACTGACATTTCCACCTTCATTGTATTCTGCTAATATTTGCTGATGTTGACTTGATTTTATCTCATCAGACCAGTGATAGATAACTGGAAAAAAATGGGTTCACAGCAGATCTCTGCGTGCGACGTCCCATGGGACGGGATGGGACGAACATTTTTAGAAAATTTTAAGCGGACAAGAAAGAATTGAAGTCTCTTTCGAGGTGATTCCATCAGTGACCGCTTTCAAATGTTATTTTCATATTTTAAAACATTTTCGGTATATGTTGTTCAATTTAGCAAAAATATTTTTAACAAACAAATACAAGCTTTTCAAAGTCATCTAGCACAACGGTCTTAATTTTAATGGATAGAGATACTGTGCATATCATAGAATCATATGGAAAGAGATTTTGATTCTTTCTTGTCTGCTTAAAATTTTCTAAAAATGTTCTTCCCATCCCGTCCAACGTGGAGCCCTGGCTCACAGTATATCGCTTTACGTCAATCCTTTCTTTTATTGACTTGCGACCAGGTATTGTTGATTCTCTAAATGAGTCAATGTTGCCACATACGACTTTGTCATGAATTTGAACTATATATGTCATGCCTATGACGCACACTAGAAAAAAAAAATAATGAAAACACATAGATTGTTAAACTTATTCACAATATTTGTTATGTTCTCTGGCTAATTCTTTGTTAGCAATATGTTGACTACTTTCTTTTCTTTTTTAATTTTACCGAATGAAAGAAGTCGAGAAAAATTAATCTTTTATGTGTAAAATTTCGCATGAAATCTATCTGAATACTTAGTCTGCTAACATTACGATCTTTCATTTTATCGAAAGATAAGAACGGCGAGATCTACATAGCTAATATTTATGAAATAGAATATTTACGCTTGAAATTCATTAATTCATAATCTCTCCGGTCATTCGAAACTTGTTTATACCCATGTCGCACAAACCGATCGAAAACCGTCGGTTAACCGTGGTCAATTTTTATAAAAATCGGTTAACCGCAGTTATTTAAGCCATTTTAGCGCCTTTACAGCGTAAAAACCAGCGGTTAACCGCGGTTAACCTCCCAGTTAACCGGACAAGTCATCGGTTATGTCGCTAGCTGTCCGGTTATTTTTCCGGTTAACCGTTGGTTTTTACGCTGTAAAGGCGCTAAAATGGCTTAAATAACCGCGGTTAACCGACGGTTTTCGATCGGTTTGTGCGACATGGGTAGTATTTCATTTTGTTTTCACAGCAAGAAATCATTATCTTAATTTTATGCAGTGGAACATTTGTACTAAGACATGCTAAGTGATACAAAACAAAATGTCTCATACTGTCATGCACAATATTCAATTATGAGTGTTCGACAGTAAATAGAGATTTAGCGGCTGTTTCAAAGAAAAAAAGGCATACGTATTTCAATGGAATATGAATTTTTTACCGACGGTTTTTTATAAATATTTTACTATTTTCCTATGAAACAATATTCACAACACCGTATGACTAATAGAGAGGCAAGATATTAGTCAAAGAGATTTAGCTACATAATGTTTTAACACATTTAGTCACATTTCCACACATTTTTACTGTAATATATGACGTATTATTTATATTGAGATACAACTAGAAAACATAGTTTCTAGTTATCTTTTGAACACCATATTCTAATGTAACTAATTGAATAACAAAGTAATATATGATCCAAATGGAATGGTGCTGATTAATTAGTACTTTTTATTGTTGTCAATAAAGCTACGATTTGTTCACAAACACTATCCGTTTAGAGTAAGATGATGAGATCACAGATATTATGTTTACATTGTGAGAATATGCTCGAATTACTTTCTCTTCATCGAAATCTTTGTTTCTTTTGCATCTGAATTTGCGTACAGAATAATATTACTCTTCGAAGCTTGAGTACTTCAAAGTAAAAATCGATGTATTCGTATTATTTCTTTTATTTCAAATATAATATTGAGTTGAAAATTGAAATGAAAAAAGAAAAGTCGCATTTGATGATGATGCAACATTCGGAACCATCACTTCAATCATATTTACAGTCTCGATCAATATATCAAAAACTTGCTCGATTGATGTTATTTTTCCTTGTGAATCAGATGCCATTGAAAATGTAAACGCTAACACTAAAGCAAAAAAATATTTTTTCCAATAAAAATCTTCAATCTCTACTAAACTCGTAAGAATAACCAGTTTTCATCGTCCCGTTTTCAAAAATACCAATTCTTGTTTTGAATCGACTAACATTGCAACTTCTGCGTTATTCCGTACTAGTGTCACTGGAATGATGAGAGTAATATTTGCCACAATTGTTTACATATGTTTTCTCTCTACAAACAGTGAAAGTAATGTAGAATTTATGAGAAGTATTCATAAAAAGTCTGCTCTGTATAGGCGCAACAATCAAATCGTCATCTAGTTGCACAGTTGATCAATGCAGTTAGAGTAATCAAGCTAGCAGCTGTTCGTCCGCAAATGCCTGCTACCGTTTTGAAACATCAAAAAATACAACATTATGTGCACCTCAAGTAGCCTGTTCATTGTTCGATGCTTGTACGAATGTAAGAACGTGTTCGTCGAATGCAACTGCATGCGCCTTAAATAGTTGCTGTCCGGCATCCATTTGTATGCCTCTAGCATTGTCTAACACAGGTTCATCAACAAATAATGTTGCTGCAAGTTCTACAACACCTCGAACGCCAACGTCAGGTATGTACAAAGAATAAATGGGTTCCGGTTACGATTTGAATAAAACACAAAAATCTAGGTGACAGAATCCGATCAAATCTTATAAAATCCGACCAAATCCGACAACCGAATTCGATAGGAATTTTAGGAGTCGGATTCCAGCGAGGTCTTAAAGAAATCTATCGGGTTTTGATTGGCTCCTGCAAGAATCGATCGGATTCCAACAGTAGGGATCCGTGAGTGGGCCCACAACCAGGATTTACTTAGAATCCTGCAGCAACCGATCAAATCCGGTTGGATTCAACTATCGGATTGTTCGTCCTGGGCACTCATTTTTTTCCTGTTAAATACTAATTCAATCATTTCATTCTGAGAATTCAGGAGCTAAGTTTTAATCAAAAAACATTTTCAGGTCAAATACGAAAGGAATTCTATCAAATCTAGAATACTTTCTTCAAGCCAAAATCTAGATGGGTGAGTGTATTAGTGATCAGGATTATGAAGAACTTAAGTTGTAGAGCTTACATTAATTCCAAGATGATTTTCTGTTGTTGTTCGGCGCAATTTCGCAGAAACTCTAGTTAGATAGTGTCGGGGTGCAGAAACCATGAGACTTGATTAGAACCGGAGGAAAAGACTGACGTTTGATCAAACTTATCGAAAAAAATTAAAACATTTTCTGATTGAGACAATGCTTCCCAGTTTCATTAGTTTCCTTTCAGGCTTTGGTCATACTTACTGATTTGGAACAGTAGGCAACTCTATCGCTATCTGAAATCATTGAATCGTTCTTCATATTTGAATATCTGAGATACTGCGCTAAGACTCTTCCTGTTTTTAATATTCGCCAATTGTTCATTTCATCATTGTGCTATCTTTTCGAATAAAGTGACAGATAATATTTGTCCAAATGCAATATGGAAGCCTATTGAAGAAGCAGTGGTAAATTCGATGTCGATCAACGTTGATACCAGGTACATGTACGCTAGTGATTTCTATATGAATGCGGAAGACAATTACATCATAAGTAGTATATATAGAGTGAACCCATGGAGACCCATCCACTTTTTGGAAAAGTTCTTTTTTCGATTTCTTTTCAGTCGAAACTTCAGGTATGTTGTAGAAAACACTTTTGATGAAAAACATGACCTTGCCAGCGGAAAATATCGAGTTCTGGTTGATTTTTTCGGGACGACTATGGTATATTGTCATACAAAGGGAAAACGTGAGGAAAACACCTGAAACTTTTCTAAAATATCTTTTTCAGAATTTTTTTCATGCTGAAATATATGAAAACTGTTTTGAAACACTTAAGATAGAAAAAAATTAGACCACTCCTATTGAAAGTCTTGAGTTCTGAGTCATTTCTTCTGAAAATAACGATGACTGTCGTTTGACATGCTGAGTGATACTAATCTATTTGAAGAATTTTCATTAGACTAGCGATAAAGATGATGATGTTCAGGATGATATATCGCTGTTACAATAGATGACCTGACGTGCTTGGTGACATCGAATTTACCCCGAACCATCAGCTTGAGACTGAAAGAATCTGGCATAGTAGTAAACTAAGAGAATCTTCCGATGTGTTGAAGTACTGAATATCACTGTTAAGTTTCATTCCACAAAATCTGATATATTGAAATCGGCATAAAAAAAAGAAATTTATTTAAATGTAAATGTCCTGATGTGTGTTGATCGAGATATTTGACGATATTGAGCCGTTGTGTGACTAATCTATTGGAATTCATGCATCATTCGGATCCTTCGCATTGTACTTGAGGATGTGTGAGCGTGCGTGTTGCTATTCTAACTGCTTCACCCACACACCCACGCTCTGATAAAGGGTATTTATAGCAATCTTGCAGAAATGCCATGGAGTCAAAATATTCCTACTTTATTAAACAGAAATGTAAAGATTATTAATCGAAACCACATGAATACAGATATATAAAAATCTACTCATTTATGACAATAAATGATGGTATGAAAGATAGAAAGTGAGATTTTATTTTAAAAAGACTAACAACGAATAAAATAATTTTGATAATAATGACGTCCATATATGGTAACTAGTCCATGTGTCAGAATCCTACTTTTCGTATTGAAACTCCTCTATTTGGGTAGAGACCGTTTGAGTTGTTCTTTTGCATGGCTAAGTACCTAATAAAATACAGAGAAATCATATCATACTGTGTACTTAAATTGAACAACGTGCAATCCCTGCAAGGCAACAAAATCATCATGCTGTTCTCTTATGCTCTTTATTTTTATTAATCAATGAATTATTAATACAACGAAATGTACACTATATAGTTAACGTCTAAATAGTGATAAAAACGAGAGAATGGAGGAAGATAATGAGTTTGCATACACGCACATAATTAATATTTTTGTGGAACTCACATATATTTTCGAAGAAAATGGTGAGTGTAAGTTTAAAGCCGAGATTTTTGCGGCTCCCCCCCCCTCCCCATTGCAGACATCAATGAGTTTAAAATTGTGCTAATTAGAATCTTGACTAATTAGGCTGNTCTACATACTTCATTCTCATTTGTGCTTCCCATAACATAGAATAGTAAGTCAACATTATTTCGATAGACAATGGTCCAATTATCAAGAAGAATAACGTCGCCTGAACCTTTATGTGTTTTATTAAAGAGAGATTTTTCAAAATCTTTTTGCTCTTTTAGAGTTACATATGAATTACTGTAATACTAAATAAACATGATAGAAAATATTTATTTATTGACAAATATTTATTTGATTAGTTTACTTTAGATAAAAGTCGATTTCCATCAATATCCAATATAATAATACCTTTAATCACATAGAGTGAGGGTATCTAGAATAAGATAACTGAGCATATTTTTAAGAAATAAACATAGGGAAAGATAACTTACACAGATACTATCGAGCAGCATGCAATCAATTTACGACTTGAAGACAATATCAACGATATAAAACAGGGTTTCAAATGGAAATCTAAATTGAAAATGCCCGGTACACTTTGTACTACACGAGTAAAGTTTATTAAAGTTTATGTAAACAGAAATTTCACAATCTAAACAACAACTTATAATTTTGTTCTCTTTTATACAGTAAAGTATCGAGTTGAACACACGAGGTCACATCTACCATTGTGTAAACATAATCTTGAATTTAATACTATTGTTAATGATAGAAGTGTATCAGAATCAATATATAATAAGAATAAACTAGATGAGTAGCTTACCATCCCTTCAGTAATTATGTTTATCAGCTAGTTCATATGTTCAGAGTGCATCTAATTTGCATACATCAAACATTTATATACGAGAGAGAGGGGAGGAAAACCATTGGGGCGTGTCATCAATGTTAGCACGACTATATGTAATTTTGGGGGTTCAGAAAAAGAAGACTATAAAATATTTTGAGCAAAGTATACAGCAGAGTGTAAAACAAAAGCAGCAGACACTCTGCTTTATAGGCATGCTATTGAAAATCCTGATCCTAAATAACGAAATAATATACGTCCCAGTGAATATATTGCGAGAAGGACAATCTATGACGTGACTTTGTGATTGTGATTGCCTTCTTCAATCAACCGTATATAAACAAGGGGTGCTCTGTTGATCGTAATTGAGCGACAACTATACAATATTCAATTATAGGTTCCCTATAAGGAATAGTGAAAAGAATGAATGAATGAATGCATGATTTCTGGACAATCAGAATTTGTTTTTAGTGCATCCAGTGTGATGGTTTTCTTTTTATCAATCGATTTCCATAATTGAGCAATGCTATAAAAGTTTTTTCAAGAGGAAAAACACGAAAATTCCATAATTTTAATTTATGTCATGATTAACCTTCAGCACTTTTCATCTATGTTCAAAAGACTCAGGAGAATAATTCAGATAACCGGAACCGATCCGATCCAACAGTAGTCTGATCGGATTTGATGTATTTTTCTGTAAAACCGATGAATTCCTGTCGGATCCGGTGGAACCCATCTCAGGGCTCTAACTAGCCCCTAGTATTGGCTGCAGATACAAAGTAGTATATGAACAATAAAATATGAATTTCCCGTCCGATCCCTTTGTAGTTCCTCAACCGGGAGTCCTATCAGATTTCGTCGGCTAGTTGAATCTTGTAAGACCAGATCGAATTCACTCACCTGGGCAGTAGATATGTAAGAGATTATTCAAAATAAGATACATCTCATTTATACACATAAATGGGGAATATTTTCACTTAGTATGCAAAATCGTTACAGATTACATATTTAAATTTTAGTTCTTTCAAGATATACCCGATAAGTTGTAAAAATTGCGTTCAACAAGTTTTACTCCATCATTTATGTTTTGTAGCAACGATGAAAACTATATTTTATTATCGATAACTATTTATCCAGAAGAATTTTATTTTTGCTCTCTTCTCTTTTCTACAGAAGATTAATTCATACTAACGAATTATACGTGTAGGAGCAATTATTTTATTTAATTCTTTCACAACATCCGTACTCATTAAAGTTATCCTTAGTCTTAATAATGAAAGCACAATGTTGACACTTAGTTGCCAACACTCTTGTTGCTTTACTTTGCCGACTTGTTATCTTATTTCTCTTTTCTATTACTTGAAGAATCATAGCAAAATAAAAATTGAACTAAATCTAGATTACATTTAGAAGATATAAAAACCCTTAAAAACAAGCGATAAAGCATACCTGAAAGTCACTTGCCATATTTTCATCATACCATACGACATATTATCAATTGTGTTTAACCATTTATTTATTTATATAGTCATTACGTTGCTTGAATTGCATTTGTTTTGCATATTTGCGCAAGTAAAGCAAAAATTTATGACAGACTGTCCACAAACACTTGATGATAACAAAAAGTAAAATATAAAGGAGGACTATTTTCAAAGACCATACTACTCGAAAAGGCCAGTAGTGTCAAACTTGAAATTTGAATTCAGTTGAAAAGAAAAAATTTCAACTTTCAACTCATAGCGATATATGTGTGAGTCACGATTCTTCAGAATGCTGTTGGTTTAAAAGTTGAAAATTGAAATTTTCAATTTTCAATTGAATTCAAGTTTCAAGTTTGATATATAATTATATGGAAAAGGCACAACACTTGCTCCTGATAAAGTTATGTCGCCTTTTCAGTTATTACCCATTGATTTTATCTATCAGATTCTGGATAAATTTGATGGTTTTACACTTTTCTATTCAGTCAGTAATGTATCTTTACGACTAAACGCAATCCTGGATGCATATGATTGATATCAGGTATTATTGATTTGCAGCATGAAATCACATTTGTTTTTCGTCTTCAAACCACCATCGAATTCAGCAGATGATTGTTCAATCTATTTTGCTGACTGACTCTAGTGTCGTAGGAATTTGAGCAATATTTTTGGTCACGGTAAATGTCATCCAAAAGAAAGCAATTGATAGCAGTATCTCAGCCCATATGCTGAGAATTTCAAGTTTCTCACTTTCTATTGCACAATTGTAATAAATAGAAAGCGAAACTTATATATTTTCAGAGCTTATCGTATTTATATCTGTCTAGTTTTTATTTTCACTCAATTGCTGTAAAACTGACTTCTTTACATTAGTCTCAGTGGTAGTCATTGAGACGACATAGTTATATTTTATGGATTTATAACACTTCCAGTTTCATTAAAGAAACGAAATTCTCAAATAAACTTCTAAGAAACTTCAGAAGATAACATACAATCCGAACTCAGACAACTTCATGTAGTTCAGAAACACCCTTAAACTATATTAGTGGTGCAATCATTTAGTTGAGTCAACTAATTACTATATCGTCGAAGAGAACGAATACGAAACGGCTCATCTACTATTCTGGTATTTTGATAGTCATAGTAGAGTGCAAGACATGTGGATAATATATAACTTTGTAAAAATCATCCGCAGCAGACCTGCATCATAGTAAATGGTTCATTAAGTTCAACGATGTAACCATTATCTGTTGTTAACATGTTATCTTGTTCAAGAGTATTGTTACACCAGAACTGCCTGACCCTTTGTGCTACCGTTTGCAATTGACATATATGCCTTCGCGTTTCAAAACTGTTGAAAAAAGGAAGAAATTCATAAAATCATGCGTACACTTCGGAAATGCTCTGAATAATCTAAATTCGACCTACCCTGAAAACGTATTCGGGAGAGAGATGCCCACAGCGGATACGCTTTTCCTCCTTTCATTCCGTATCCCGTTATTCATATCTTAGCTAGATTATGAGAACCGTACTTCAGAAAAAAATTGAATTTTTTCACAATAGGCGCAATAGTTGCTTGCTGTACGCATGTACTACTGCACGTCAGAATCAATCCAATAGTGAAAAGGTAGTTTTGATAAAAATTGAACAGTGCTCTCTTCATTTTGTTTACAATATCTTTTTTCTCAAGCACGGCAGACGTTGAAACAAACATTATCGGATACAGGAACTTCAAAGGAGAGATCAAGTGTCGATCTACTGTAAACAGTAATAAGCAGTACAACAAGCAGTTTGGGTGATGTTGAATTCCGCTACAATCCATTTCTTCTTTGAATGCGACTAACAACTCATCCTGAATTTGAAATTCTCACTGGGTATGTGACATTTCTAATCGTATACCCTGCTTCTAACAAGAATATTTTTCTGAGAAGCACTAAATGAACTCGAAGATTTACCACAGGCTATCAGTCCGATAGCAAGCCCGTGTTCACCCAGCTAACACATATCGTCCCTCTCTCTCTTACTAATCATCCTCTTAGTTCCCTTTCTAGAAAATGACCACACTAGACCTAGCTAGCAAATATATCGGACATCAAGAGGCAAAACATCTTGTCAGTGATCTTAGAAACAATACGGGGAGTACCATCTGACTTTTAACTGTATTTAAACTTTCAGTTATACTGACAGACATTAAGCACACACTCAATGTGTATTCAAATGCTATCGCAGAAAAAGGGGTATAGTATCTTACCAGTGCTCTTAACTATAACACGACAGAGCACCATCTTGTTTTTAACTCCATCATACACTTTCAGTTTCGCTGATAGACATGTAATCTGTTTTTGAATTCTATCAGAGAGGAAGGTGCGGAACACCTTGCCACTGCTCTTAGCAATAGTATGGTACAACACCATTGTTTTACGAAACTCCGTTTACGCTTTTATTTTTACATTTAGACGCTGAGCACATTAGATCTAAGATTGAATGATATCGGATTCCAAGAAGAACAACCTCTTGCTAGCACTATAAATAGAGGACGGGTTCAAATTTGAATTGGTGATAATTTAGACTACCTAGTGTATATATTTTATAAACGTATGCTGTCAGTTATTTGTGTTGCGTTCATATCAAAAAAATTCCTTATAAATTGTTTAACAAAATGGATAGTAGTGAAGGTATGTACAAATGAATCGGTGGACTAGCTTTCACGATTTCCGTTTCATAGTATGTTCACTCTTATAGTATGCCGGGATCCTTAGGCTATGGTTGATGGGGGTTTAGAATAAATGATTATGAGTTAAGGTTGACGTAGAACTGACTAATAGTTCGGTTGAGTGATGCATCCGATGTATTAACAAAGTTCTAGTCGAATTAATAAAATATGGTTTATTCAAATTCATCGTTGAGTTAAACTTATTTTTCAATCTTCGTTATTTTTGTTCATATTTGAAGAAAAATATTTGTTTTGATTTTGGGTTTCTGTTACATCGTTAACAGATAATCATGTACTTGCGCTAAGCTCTAATTTTATGGTTGACTTTTGTGAAGATTTGGATTCGCTACTATAAATCGTCTATTGAAAGAACACTGTATGATTTATATTTGGTGTACTAAGAGCACTCGAAGTTCTATATAACAGTCCGTTTTCCGAAAAAGAACTAATGAGATAAGCTTATCGTTTTATCATCATCATAATTGCTGTAACCGAAATGTAAAGAATATTCTGCAAAGGAAAAGCTGATTTTGTTTTCATTAAATATTTTCATTCTCAGTGGATTCGTTTATCAATAGTTTAAACATATCTTTCGTTCATGTAAAATTATCGGTGAACACGAAATTCAGGTCAAGTATCGTACCTATAACTGCATCGTGACTTCGGGAGGTATTGAAAACGCAAGCATAATGTGCAGATTAGGCATACAAGAAATCACTGAGTTTGCTATCCGGATTGGTGTTCTTTTTTACAATTCTGACGCACCAAATCGAATATTTTCGTCATTCGATGACTATGTTGGGTTAAAATTTGAAAAGCGTCAAGATTTCGGTTTACGGTCCGCTGCGTATAATCAATAGTGATACCATTGACGAATTAATGCTCGATAACGATCACAGCAAACATAAGGTATAAGCTAACCCTTGAAAGCCGAAGCGACTCTCACTAATAGCACCATAAAGCTGATATCAAAATTTATGAATTGTGGATCCACATTATAGTCATGCTACTGCGTATAATCTCATGGAATGTCCTTGCAAGAAATATGATCCAGACTCTTGTAGAAATCAAATGCGCACGAGCGTGATTCTCAGGCTGAAATATTTGTGAGTAGCCTTGAGTATCGATCCGAATGTCTCTAGTACTTCTGTTTTCATGTTATTCTATACATTTGAAGACCTAACATGATCTTTTATTCCCATATCATGTCTCTATTTGATCTACTAGCTTTCAAATGACCTATGTAATAGTAGTTTGACAAAAACTTTGAAACTTCAATCCAGTCATATTAACATCTATCTATCTATATGTTAATATCAGTGTTTGTAGCGTGATTCCTCAATATGATTCGACATCATCTTCATGTTCGTATCTATTGTATTACTTTCAACTAGTCGGGTAAAAACTATCGCTTTACTGATTTTATAAAGGATATTTATAAAGAATTTTCCGGAAATATAATAGAATCAAAATCTTCTTGTTTTATTTAATGACAATGAGAAGATTAATAACCGAAATCATGCGTCTACAGATACATAAAAATTTATTTATCCAATGACGATAAAAGATGCCACGGTAGACACAAATTGAGATTTCATAAAACAATAACAACGACTAAAATAATATTGATTATAATGATACGCATACATGATAAATTGTCCATATTTTGTTTTTCGTGTTCAAACTTATCTATTTGAGTAGTGACCATTTGATTTGTTCTTTTGCATGGCTAAGTACCTAATAAAATACACAGAAATAATATAATACTGTGCACTTAAATTCAACAACGTGCAATCACTGCAAGGCAACAAAATCATCATGCTGCCCTCGTATGCTCTTTATTTTTATTAATCAATGAATTATTAATACAACGGAATGTAGACTATGTAGTTAGCGTCTAAATAGTGATAGAAGCGAGGGAATGGAGCAAGATAATGAATTAGCATACACGCACATAATTAATATTTTTTCTCTATCGATCACCATTGAAGAACATATTGAATCCCTGAGAGAGAACCTGATTGACAAAATATGGTTATATCTCGGATGTATTACTATGATTCTTCTTTTTTTAAAATTCGAAATTACTTACTTGAGAAACAGTCTGTTCGCCTAATGGAATGTCATCTTGTCGTAGTTGAACACGTTGCGTAATTAATATTGGATCAGTTTCAAGAATAATTCTTTAAACAAAAGAGGAATCAAAATATTTGAGAAAAAACAAAACTATCGTTAAGTTACCCATCGTCACAAATTTCATCAAATGTTAGCATAACTAAATCAAGATTGTCGTAAAGATGTCTTTTTTCAACATTTTTTCGCAGCATCGTACTCAATGAATCGAATAAACACGTTAAAACAGAATTTAACATCAACTGAAAAAAAGATACTCTATCAATAATATTTTGGAAAAGAATATTCATCTACATACTTCATTCTCATTTGTGCTTCCCATAACATAGAATAGTAAGTCAACATTATTTCGATAGACAATGGTCCAATTATCAAGAAGAATAACGTCGCCTGAACCTTTATGTGTTTTATTGAAGAGAGATTTTTCAAAATCTTTCTGCTCTTTTAGAGTTACATATGAATTACTGTAATACTAAATAAACATGATAGGAAATATTTATTTATTGACAAATATTTATTTGATTAGTTTACTTTAGATAAAAGTCGATTTCCATCATTATCCAATATAATAATACCTTTAATCACATAGAGTGATGGTATCTAGAATAAGATAATTGAGCATATTTTTAAGAAATAAACATAGGGAAAGATAACTTACACAGATATTGTCGAATACCATGCTATATAATTTACTACTTGAGGATAATATCGAAGATCTGAAGTAAAGAAATAATATACGTGTCAGTCGATATGTTGAGAAAAGAACACTTTATGACATGACATGACGCGAATGCCTGATTATGATTGCCTGTTTGGATCAACCGTATGGCAACAAGAGTTTCCTAGAAAATCGTAATCGAGCGACACCTACTGAGCACCCTGTTAGCGTCTAATGGAACTTGTGAAAAGAATGAATGAACTTTGAAAAATAGAAATAATGGGATAGTTTTCATTTTTTGTCGATTCATCTTCATTATGAACACTTGAAAATATTTCCAATGGAATATAGTATCTTGATGATAACCAAACACATGATCAATTAAGTACTGTTTATCAAATTCATACTATCCGATTATCATCATTCTTCAAGGTTTTTAATAGACAATCTCATTCATGCGACTTCAAAATTTCTGAATCACTACCATATTAAGTATGCAACAAATATTATTAAACTGAAACTATTGTTTGAAATTAATGATCAGTAGCTAATGCATCGCTTTTTCTTTTTTTTTTGAATCAGCTAAACTTCTATGCATATATCGGTTCTTACGTCCTACCTATCGTTTTTAAACTGATATCAACATAAGAAAACTGTTAATTCATTTTTTAAATCTATATCCATCGAAGATATTAAATTATATTAAACCATAAGAACGAAATTTCATTTCCTAGATGCTTTAAATTCTGCATGACAAAATTCATAATGCATCGGTGATCCAATAAATGTTTTATGAGTCTAATTTATCTGTAGAGAATTTTCACTAAAGATTGAATATTTATTTGTTTTTTAAGACTTTCATAAATTAAATAAAATTTAAATCGCAGTTTATTGAGTTATCTATGTAGTATCATGCGTGATCGTGACCCTGATCGAAAAAAACGTTGACGTTCGTGATTGAAACTAAAATATCGTGTTTCACGATTGTAATATATACATTTAAAGTACTAAATATTAAGGGCGCACGAAACCATTTTTATATGCATAAAAATTCTAAATTTTTATCATAAAAACTGCGCAACGCCAACCAAATCTTTGTGTTAATTATAACCAATCTTTTTCACTCTACCTGATATGAATATTATAGGTACCAAGACTAATAGAAAAAGTTCTCAGGTTTGGTAGGTCTTGGTGAAAAACACGACAATTTTCACCAAATTTTGCATATTTTGTCTTTTTTGTTATGGTAACTATATAGCCTCTAGGTTTTTCTCTCTTTTTGAGAGTGTTCTTTACGTTATAGATTGCTTTCCGAGCCTCCTTTTTCCATTAGGTTAGGTGTTTCTCTTTTTTCCGTTATAATCATTAACGCTGTGGTCCAGCTTTTTGGAATGTATATTTCCTTCAAAAATAAAATTCTTCCCAGTGAAGTGAGGTTAACTTGATTCTTCATTGACATATAGAACCATGCCATCACTAATGACACCGATTTTCGCAATAAAACAACGGAATGCTTAATCTCATATATTATCTGGTCATATAAGATCTTATTGATGAATCATACAAGAATCTTACCGTAATTATTGATGCAAGATTTCAGAGACGACGACTTTTCGTCGGATCTTACATGATCCTATACGATCGGATAAGAATCTGTGACCGATCTTGCTGTCTGATTTCTCGCCCTGGGTTGGAATTCATAGGAACCCGACACTGATGATCCAACTTCGAATCCGGAACCCGATGATAGTTCTATAGGGCCCGACAAAATCTGATAAGATCCTACTGGATGCGAGTCAGATCGAATGGGTTCCGATTGGTTCCCACTGTTGGATTGCTCGACCTGGGTATTTAAAAACATTTCAGATAAATCGAAATTTGCTTTGTACAGAATTTTTACTCCTAAACGCGGGATATTTTAAAATGTAAGACTTTGACATGTCATATTATCAGTATTACAACTGAAATGAGCCACGTTTAGCTTTGAAGTGAATAATTAGAATTTTCTCGCTTTTGTAATACAGCTCAGTAGAAATCACTTCGCACGTTTTTATCGGTTAGCATCAAATTAATAAATATCATGTTGATTGAAAAAATATTTTTGCATGTAAGTCAACGAAGCATCACAGAAATCTAAATTATTCTTGGAATTGTGTTCTTCATGAAATCAAATTCTATTTTTGTTTATTTCGTTAGCAGTTTCCTTTCATATTTATTCAATTCATTGCAGAAAGTTAAACATGTAATAGAAGATTGGTATTTCTGCAGGTGTATGAGAATGAGGAAGTTCAAAAATCAACTCAACAGAGACTTGATCGAATAACGTATTTTTCAAGCTGCTATCCATTTTCTTCAATCGGCTCCATAAACAAGTGTACCATCGTCTGATACTAATATCACAATAAAGAACACATTGTATGAAGGAGAAAGAAGAAACAGTATTAATTTAAAGTGTAATAAGATCATTAACTTGTGTATTACATATTAGTATGGGATATTTGGAATTATTTTTATGGTAAATATCAAACATTGATTTTGTTTGCTTTTCAAATTAATTCATATCAATTAGACTTAATTAACAGGCACTCAGTGAATCATTTGCGCCGAATTTTCGCTTTAAATAATTATGATTAATTAGAGAATTTACGCTAAATTTCATAATTTTATAGGTGAACGTATGAATATAAATAAATGTATAAACAATGAACTTATTTTATCTAATATAACATTGATGAGCTGTACGAATAGAAATCATTCATGAAATCTATTTTAACTATGGAAATAAGTGTATTGATCCATCTATTTTATCTCGTTTTAGAACGACTTTAATTCAAAAACAAAATCATTCACACTAATATAAAACATACTATCAATATAATTCTTATTCTTTCGTTTTTGTATTGCAGATTCTTGTACATGTCGTTGCTACTAGAGGTGTAAGCCGCCGCCGCCGCCGTCATATAAGCAGGAATACTAAATTTTTGAATATTTTCGATACTCAGAAACAGTCTTCAGGATTGTTCTGATCAAACTTCTAAGAACAACGTTCTATATTATCATTTTTCCATTTTCTGTTACATAATTTTCAAAACTACGAAAATTTTTTAAAATAGCTTCTGAAGATTTTCGAGCCGCCGCTGCTGACCGAGGCGTCGGCTTACACCTCCAGTTGTAATTCTCGTAAATAATATCGAACTTCGATTGCAAACGTTGACATAACAAAATCTGATGTCGGTTTTAAATGATTAAACATTTCTATTTCATGTTGATTTAACATTCGAAAATGATTAACTAATGTTGAAAATTGTGGTTTATGATTATTTCTATGTTTATTTTGCTCATGATAACCATGTAAAGTATAAGCAGACATTTTCATAAGACCAGCTTGAGCTGTTTTTGTAGAAAAAAACTCGCTAAGAAAAATATCATAGCTATAACCAGCCCAACGAAGTATTCGTTTGTCAATGGATTCAAAGCCATAAAGTTCCCAATAGCCAGCTGAAATATCGTCTGTTGTATCAGGTGAGAATTGTTCACTAATAATTGTTAAATAAAAATTATCATCGAATGGATATTCTTTTAGTAAAGTGCATGCAGTAGTTAAATCCATTATGCCTGCGCCAACAATGGTAATATGATACTTATTCGAAAACGGCATGTCATACGTAATCAGCTTCAACTATAATAATAGTTTTCATTACAAAATCACATGTCTGTTGTAAGAGAAAGAAAAAGACATTCGATTGACTCTGCATTTAATAACATGAGTAGAGCTTGGCTGTTGTTACGTATTGATAAACATTTGGCTTTATCGAATATTAAGCCAATAAATGAAGCTACTATAGATATTACATATGTTTGTATTCTTACAAGTTTTGATTATTTTCTCCTATGAAAATTGAGACGATATCAGAATAATTGACAGCAGAGATCTTATGTCTGAAACGAGGAGAATTCGGTTATGAGATTTCTAATTTCCAGTAACTAATATTTTCTCGAGTTTGACAACTAGAATTTACAATTTCTTAGCCTGAATTCAAATAATGAATCACTGACAATTCAAAAGTATGATCCTTTTCAATTTCAAGTTTGATTGAACTGAATAAATAATCTTTCGGGTTTATTTATTTTTTATTACTCATCCGACAAACAAAAATCAAACACAATACACATTGCCAATTTTAATTCTTTATTATTGTTCCTTTTTATCATCATTTAATGATGCTGCAGCCATTTGTTCAGCTAAACGATTTGCACTTTCTTCTGTTTTATCAGGAATAGTTGACAAATTTTTCTTTACGCTTTCAGCTGATACTCCGTCAGATTCGAGTAATTCATTAAAATCATCCTAGAATGAAATTTACTTTTTTTTTTTACACATATTGTCTTCGTTTCAAAATAAAGTTTACCTCCCAATCGAGTAGTTTAGCAAGTTCAGTAACGCCTTCATCACACGTACTCTTATGAAAAACATCACGACGATTTTTGCTCGATCCAAATAATAATGAGCTTGATCCCTTAAGAGAAAAACAAAATTTTTGTTTTGTAAACAATTAGTAAAAACTAAAATTTTACTAAATCCCAGACAGATGTTGCAGTTCCAGCTGGTTCCAAATTGATAAGAAGACGAGGACAATCTTTGCCAACACTATAAACAGATAATTTTAATAAAATAATTGAATTACTATACACCGAAAAATTCATACAAATTTGTAAGACGATTGAACGGTGCTACTTTTAATGATGTACCAATAATAATCAAAAAATCAGCTTTGTCAAAATCCTAATAAGAACAACATGTTTCAAAAATGAACAGTCTCATTCATAGCTTACAGTTTGGACACATTCTGAAAATCGTGCGGGCAAACTTTCGCCGAAAAAGACAATATCTTAACCGAAATACGTTTTATATAAACTTGACTCGTGTTAGAATGCAATACCTGGTTTAACTATTCCATCACATTCTGTACAATGTGGAATTTCATCCTTGGATATGATTTCTAAATAAAATAATCTTAATAGATTTTCACTAGGCGAATATCTTGATTGTGACTGCTCAAAAAGAAAAAGCTCTCACCTTTGACAAACTCTAAATCATATTCTTTGCGACAATTTAAACAATGAGATGCAAAAAATGTTCCATGTGCTTCAACAATTTTTTCTGGAGGTACACCAGCAATACGTTCCAACGAATCGATATTCTAATAGAAACAAAAATATTAAAATGCAACAATGATAAAGCTTTAAACATACTTGAGTGAAGATTCTTAATAGTTTACTCTTGTCATTTAACAATCGAAGAAAATAATGAGTTGGCGTCGGCTAAAATATTAACTCTGTGAAAAACTTTTCCAGGTCAATCAATATATACATACAGTATATTTTTGTGGATACAGCTCTTTGGCAAGTAAGAAGAATGGTTTTGGATTGTTCTAAAAATAAATATTGTTAAAGAAAGCTTTCTTTATTGCCCTAAAAGTCAATATACAAACAAACAAAAAGCTATCTGCATATCTTCCTTATGGATCTATTGAGAATATATATTTATAGAAGGCTGTAGCTCTCGTAAATTTCAAATATAAAATTCAGTTTATCAAATAGAACCATAAGGTAGATGTTCCGATGAGTGAATGACTTTTAGGATATTGTGTATGCATTTTACAAACTCGAAAATAATCCAGCTGAAAGATGGCTTCTGGAAACGGTAAATTATATTTTTCCAATTGTGAATAGAGTCCAGTTCCTGGCGAACGGAAATCTGGTATTCCCGCACTAGTCGATATTCCGGCACCAGCCATTACAATAACATTTGAACATTTACTCATATATTCGGCTGCACATTTCAGATCAAACGATTTTAATACGGGATTTTCGGCTGGTTCATTTGAAACGGCAGCACCCATCAGATTCGCAAATTTATTCATCACTAAATGTCATAAAAATAGAGCTATTCAAAAAATAGTGGTTGTTTTTTCATATATGCATACGTAAGCTTAGTTTTGAAGCTGAATCTTCTTCATCGTCTTCTTCCGTTTGTTTTTCATCTTTTTCATCAGCTGGTTTTTCTGATTCTAAAGGATATATTTTCTTTATACTTTAAATTATTAGATAAAATCAAACTTACCAGCCATGAAAGTGTTCTGGTTTTCAAACGATCGAAAAGAAAATCTACAAAATTATCTGAGTTTTAGAAAATGAAAAACTTCACATTACTAAATATGCTCTTTTTTTTTGAAAGACTATACATTATGTAAATAAACTATGAAATAGAAAGAAAAGTTTCATTTCGTATAATCATAATGAGCAAGTGATCGTGTTAAAAAAGTTGTTGGAGCACCGAGTTTGAATTGTTTATTGACTAATGTTGGAACCAGTTGATGAGCTAAAATATTATTAAATATTCTTTAGCTACACAAAACAAAAACTAATCTAAGAATATAAGCATCACAACTACCTATCAATTCTTATTTTCATCTAGTATACAACTACGACCTGAAATGGAATTATTTTTTTTCTGTTCTGTTCTTAAAACGTCTCACAATTCGACTCCGTCTATGATGAATTTCATAGTCGTCGTGAATTAACAAAATGAAAAATGACGATTTCATACCATTAGATGTTGAATCGTCTGCATGTGAATGAAAAATAAAATCACTTGATGCTTGCATTTCATTATTGCACGTTGAGACCTGTGCTTTTCGATTTTCCATTTGTTCTATCAAATCATTCATATCTATTTGACATGGCGCTGGCTTTATATGATTAAGAAACGTTCGGTCATTTTTATGTTTTATTTTAGCTGATGGATTTATAATTCTGTGGGTCATGTTTGATACTTTTTGTGTCATCAATGCTGTTTGTCGTTTAAAGAATGATTTTGATAATGTTAATCTTTTCAAACGATCAGTACCAGCAATCATCTTTTTCCTTAATAATATTGAATCTATTTAAAGAAATATATATTGTCGAGAAATCAAAACCGATGAAAATTACTGGAAAATGTTTTTATTGTTCGTCTTCCTTGACTTGATGTTCTTGGAGGTTTTGTTTGATATGACTCAATTAATTTTTGAATTTTATCATCAGTATTATCAATCACAGTTCGTTCAGGAACCTTGAAAAAAGAATTCATTTTTTATTTATCAATTATTGGGCGCTGAGCTTCACACGAAATGGTTTGGTAATAAAACAAAGCTATTTCTTAAAAACTTAAACTTATTCAATGATTCATAAGAAAAGAAATTACTCATGATTAGTGTATTTCGTGGATCAAGATCATGCATAGTCGTGCTCGAAGGTAAGATTTCACAATCACGATGTAATATTTTTTTTTTGTTCAATTCAGTACGATTACTGTTAGACATTCTAACGATGAACCGAAGGTAAAGATTTCTATTTCATTTGATCTCGTACTCTGAAATAACATCAGACAAAAAAAGTGAGATTTCATTTTACGTCTCTAAACACTAGGTGATATTATTCGTGGTTGTGAATTCAATTTCAGAAAATTCGTGATTGTGATGAAAAATATCGAACACACAGTACACTATCTCTGATAGCTTTCCTACAGTAAAACAATTGATTACAATTCTCACACTTTTTCTTGAACGAGGCTGACAATCTTTTACTTAAGCAAAACATCCGCTCATTTTCTGACTGAGTTCTACAGAGTACCTCGCGGCAAGGCGCCATTCTACATCAAACAAAAGATAAATACCGACAACGAAACTGAAGGGAACCTAAAAATGGATAATTCTATTCTTCGATATGAACCTCAATTGATTGTTCCGAGAGACAAGTATCATTGCCATTTGTGAATTCAGCATAAGAAGGATCTAAACAGAATTGAAAACTCGAGCCGATAAATATTTAAAATAATGCATACTAACGATTAAGACACGAAATTCGAGAAATTAATGCTGATGATAAATTAGATTTTGTTTTTCGACGTGACAGATTACCATGACAATTTTCAAGAACAGGTTTCGAAGCTAAAGTTTTCAATAAATATTTCTTATTCAATTGAAATATTTCAATTTACCAGTAAACTGTTTAGCTAACACAACATGTTCCTAAAGAAAATAATATTATAATATGCAAACTTCTGTTTATATATCTACTTTAGCACACGAAAGACGAGCGTGTCGAATTAAACAAACACGATCAAGTTGACTAATTATGCCAAGATTAATAAATTCATTTTCATCAGCAGTTAATAGTTCTTCGATTGTTGAAAATCGATCAGCTAATCTTGCACCATATTGCAAAAGAATGCTTTCATCAATTGTTAGATCTGAATCATGTACAAATTGGATCCAAAATGACAGATCTAAAACAAATGACAGTAAGAACATTTAATTTTGAGTAATCAGTGCGTAATTCTTTTTACCTGATATCATTTTCTTATTTATTCTGTTGTCAAACTTTTATAAAGAAATTTCCTTTAACATTCGAAAATATCCCCACATATGACGAATAAATCTTCAATAGTCCGATTCGAACCAATTGAAAGCAACTGAAAACAGAGGACTCTACATGATAATCTACAAAAATATTGTCCATATCGTTAACGTGCTAGTCGTATTTTTTGCAAAGTAAATTGTTTTTCTATCGCTTTCTTGAGAAGATTATCGCTGCCATAATTAAAATAATCATCGTCGTTTTTCAGACAATAGTTAGCACAGTATAGATATATGAACGACGCATGATGGGACTATAGCTGAAAGTAGTGGAATCGTTTCGACAGCTCATCACTACGCACACGTTTTCACGAGGCACTACTGATGTAATATTTTATAATAAATCGATGAATCATCACTCAAAACTACCAAAATAAAAAACAATGACTTTTGTTAACTTCACTTCGACTCCTATGCAATTCTTACGAGATAAGGACGTTATAGAAATCCTTGTGGTATAAACATGTCAGGTATACTGATGATTAATCTCTGACTGAAAATCTACTGCTAGCATTTATGGACATTGCGTGAGTGAAGATAAACATGCCACAAGGCAACTTTATAACTGAGATATTGTTTGATCATACTTCTAACTCAAGAAGGAAGTTTGATCAAAGAAAAAGATTCGTTTGAATTCACAGCATATAGCCCTTTTATACAGTAGACAATCTAATAATGATATGTGATACGACATTGCTAGCTGTGTAGAAAATGATGTGCTAGCGTCTATGGAAAGTTTATTAAATCAAACTTATTTTACATGAAATATACACGTGTCTGTACAATAAGAGACTTTTATTCTCTTCTACTAACCAAGACGAGGCTTACTATGTAAATATATTCAATATTATCTTACTTGATGCAAGGCTAAGTATAAAAGTGAAAATATTTTAAAGAAAGATAATACTTTTTATCTTGGAACTTCTACAGAATATGTATTAGTATTATATTATTCTAAAAGATACATAAAACCAGTGAGTGGAAAAAAATTAGAGCAGAAAAACTACTACGTCATTTGATTGGTCCTTATTCGAGCAATGAACATACAAACAGCTTTTGAAAGAAAAAAAAAATGACATGTGATTGTATTGCATTGCTATTATATACAGAAACTCTAAGTTTTATTTATCGAACTGAGTAAGATTGCTTATCTTTGACACATGACTGCAGTAAAACAAAAAAACAAGCGAGAGTTTTTTAATTTTTTGCTCTGTATACATGTATAGATAATTATTTCGATGTATCTCAAATGTATTGATTTCCATCGTTGCGCTATATTCTCTATGATTTAATGCAAGAAATAATATTTTGATAAAATTAGAGCATTCCTAAAAAGATATCTATGCTTTCTGGGGGAGGGGGGGGCAAAGAAAGACACTATTTTTTTTCTTTTTCTTTGCGTAAAGACACAGCTTGCTTTCTTGCCTCTTTTTGTTACAATCTTATCGTAAAAAAAAACATTTAGAAGGTTGCGAGTATTCGTCTGTTCACCTTCTCTGTAGTAGTACTACACTTGAGAAGAACAACTAAACGTTTCTAGTTCAATTTTTATATTAAATAGAAAGATTTAATTACAATCATGGATCATGAACTTTTTAATATTATATTGCTCGGTTCAGCATTTATGGTGTTATTTACTGCATTTCAAGCAACTGGCATGATATCGGTATTAATATCATTTGTAAAAAAGATCTTTATTATAATCAAATTGTTGATTTTATTTCTAGCAAAGTGTACTGGAAGGAGTTAAAAATGAAACAATTCATGGAAGTACTTTCCACGGCAGTGGTTACATCAGGTGAGATTGAAAATGTCTAATTGATTTTTTTTATGGGGGTGTGAGTAGGTGCGTCTATCCGTAGTTCCACTTCGAAAGGTATTCCTTTCGTTCTAAACTATCCTTTTCATGTTATTTCGTTCGGTGTTTCTTTCTTATACATTTTTGTCACTTCACTTTGATAAAAGACATCGAAAATTCTCATGCTTTTTGTTGGTAAAAGCTACCAGTCGATTATCATTCGATGAATTAAATTTAATAAAATGTATCTATTCTAGCTTAGCTATTCTCTATGCGTGTTTTGCGGTAACGAACATATTTGCACCTGCCATTGTATCAATGCTTCGGCCAGCTCTTGCAATGTTCCTCGGTGGTACAACATACTTGTGAGTAAATATAAGAATTTTTACCTTACTTATTTCTATTTTTTATAGTCTCTATGTTCTTTCATTTATCTATCCAATGACATGGTCATATTATATTGTATCCATTCTGGTCGGCGTAGGTGCTGCTGTCCTATGGACAGCACAAGGAGTTTATTTAACAAATAATTCTGATGATTCTACAGTGAGTCGTAATTCGGGTATTTTTTGGGCTTTATTTCAAGTTAGGTAATTGTTAAACAATGAAGTTTCTTTTTTCCTACTACAAAAAAATGAGTTTTTTTTTGTCAAATAGTCTTTTAGCTGGTAATATCTATGTTTATATTGCATTAAAAACTGAGATGATCGAACGTGCAACACGCATACCATTGTTCATCGTGTTTTCAATAGTATCCGCTGTTGGCTTAGTTTTATTTTTATTTATTATATGGCGTTCGTATACCGAAAGAAAGCGTGACACTTTAATTCGTACTGAAGAAGAAAAACGAGGCACCATCGGAGATATTATTCCTACATTGAATATAGCTGTGAAATTATTAAAAACACGCAATATGCTTTTACTACTCATTCCATTTGCATATACAGGTTCGTCGTATTACGTTTAATTTTTATTTCTGTTAGTACGATTGAGCCTTTTTTAGGTTTCTCTCAGACATTTTTTCAAGGTGTCTATGGAACATGTATTGGACATTATGTTAAATACGGAGGTGAAGATGTTCATATTAAAATAAAATGAGAAATTCGTAATAATTTCATTTGAATAGATACTCGTAAACGTTTAATTGGTCTGCATGGTATGCTTGTTGGTTGTGGTGAAATTTTAGGTAAAGCGAATTCTATTACGTTTTGAAATAAAAACGAAAGAAACGCCATTTTACTTTCTTCAAGGTGGAGGTATATTTGGATTTATTACAAAACCTAAAACATCCTCACAAAGAGCTCTAGTGGTTTTCGTTGGATTTGTATTACAAATGGTATATTACTATTCTGTATTTGTAAATTTTCCATCTGATGCATCATCTCAAGAAACAAGTGCTAAACCATATTTTGATTTCAGGTAAAATTTTTTCGGATGTAAATTTTCATGAAAATGAATCTGTCATTTATAGTAAAAAAACAAGTCAAATCATTGCATTTAGTAGTTCATTTATTGTTGGTCTCGGTGATAGTAGTATAAATACTCAAGTAATCTAATTAAAATCTATCAAGACTAATTGTAGATTGATTGTATTTGTTTTAGTTAATGAATGTATTAGCTACGCGATATAAACAAAGTACTGCTTCAGCTTTTGCAATATTTAAACTTGTTCAGGTAAATATTCTAAAATTCACCGCTGTGATATGAATAGATGATTTAAACTCTTCGTAATGTTGTTTGCCTTTAGTCGTTAATGGCTGCAGTTGCATTTTTCTATGCTGGTTCTATTGAAATTCAGTGGCAGCTGTTGGTTGTTGTAATATTTTTATTTTTTAGTACATTGGCTTTCTTTTCGGTTTTATTTGATGAAACAACAGATGAATCAATGGCAAACGCATTAGCTGTTACGGTACAAGATAGTGATAATGATAGTTATCAAAATTATTCATCATCCATTGCATGAGAAAAAAATCCGTTTTTATTTAAAAAAATATTTATTTGATTGATACGATAAATTTTTTTTTTTTTATGTATAATAGTTTATGTGATTCAATAAAAGTGCTGTAAGTACAAATATGATTGATGAAAACTTGACTTTGAAACTGAGAAAATCAATAAAAATTTCAAAAGAATTCTTCACTGCCGACATATGTATTAGTTTCTGTTCAAAAACGTTTCGACTTTTTCTAATGTATATCTGACAATGTTCAAGAGCTCGCAATAAAATCTTGACCATTCTATATTTTACCATCACTTTTTAATGTTCATTAGAATAACAGAAATTTTGGACTAACTTTTTCTTCTAATGATTTTTCAGAATCGACTAAAAACAATTAGCTATTCTCGGTTGGGCACATCCACGAGAGAAAATTTCTTTCATGAAAGCTTGATTTCTGAATAGATTATCCAGTACTAACTACTAACGTGGAAACTGCACCATCAAACTGGCTTCCGATTGCACTTTTTTAAAAACATAGGAATTCTTAGAGAATTGAGGTTGTCAAAAATATAGGATTTTCGATAAAAAATGACAAAAAGAGAGGACGTTTTATACACCGTTTCTGTTCAATTGTGTTGATGTTTTTTTTTAGCTGCTCTGCTCGAAAATCGACTGAATGAAGCTGTTATAAACAGTTCAACCATAGCCAAGATCCTTATGTAATTTTTTTCTACTGAAATAAGTCGCTAATTCGAGGATCACTATAAAAGTTTTTCACAAATCGATAAATAACAAAAAAGTAGATCATAAGTTTTGAAAAAACAAATACATGAAAAAGACAAATGCTATTTCTCATAATTAAAGGAGACGTTTCAGATTATGGACATGACTTCCCAAAAAATCTCAACCTAATTTTATTGTCCTGATAATCAGCATTCATTGCTTATTATTTTCCACAAGTTTATTTTGTATTTTATCATAACTCAATTTTTTCTGGTAATAAACAAGTGTAAATGAAAATGCATATACACAGGATGTTGTAAAATATCACGGGCTTTCAGAATATGTTTCTACTTTTTTTGAAAATATAGGTCGAGTCGCAGCCCAGCATCAAATCTTGCTAAAGATATTGAAATATCAAACAACCAATGGAGAAAGGATATTCTAAGGCAAATAAAATTCTGTCTTTGGAAATCAATTTACTTAAAGATCATGTGACACAACTCACTTGAATGGCGCTAGTCTCACTGAAACCTAATGATCATAAAAATTCTTTAGTATACCACACCGATTTTTAACACCACCGTAGCACTACAAATTCATATTGTCTGTAAATGTAGATAACACTATTTCAATCGGTTCGGTATTCCATAGTTTCAAAGGAAGCTGAATCTTATTATTAATGACACTTGATCATTATTCCCTTATATTTAGACCACAACAATAATGCAGAACTTGGTAAAAACGAAATTTTACATTTCACAGAAAATTATTTGTATTTGTTAATTTTTAAGATAAATTGCAAAGTAACTGATTGCTTCAATCTAGTACAGAAACTCTCTTTTTCGCAATAGAATACAAAACACTCCCTGTGGCTGAGAATTCATAAAATGCAAGTTCAATTTCGATTATGCAAATAACGTTGAATCACAACCATCAGTTTTCTCAATACATCTACTTGTAAATAAGCCTACCTTTGCCTTGGCAAGTATTCACTTGCATCGAAATCTCTCGCAATATTTACAAGAAGTCATATAAAACATTGCACTCTACATATATTTTCAATAATCAAACTGGTTCTCTGTATGTTAAAATTTCAGTGGTATCTCTCTTCGAGTTTCAATCTTAGAATAAAAATAGTGGCAGACAATTATTCTCTTATTTTTGCTGTTTTATTCTTTTCTTTCGTTAAATATTTTGTTGTCGTTTGTTAACATCCAAATGAAAAAAAGCAAGAATTCTTTTCACAAATGTTAAATGGACTATCTATGCCGTTGTTGCTGCTGCTGTGGCGTTCTTTCCTGAACGTTTAGTGGCTGCTTTTGTGGGTGTAGCAGTTGTTAAAGCTAATCGTTGACCACGAAGTAAAGCTGATGCTCGACGGAGAGCAGCCTATGAATAGGAATTTTTTTGTTTTATTTTAATTATGAATGCAATTATTAAAACTTATACGAACCATCTTAAGATCTTTACGATAGCATTGTTTACGGATTGTTCGTCGAATGCTGGTCAATGTACGACGTGAGTCCTTTGTAAGTTGAACCTTATGTAAACGTTTAGATGGTTTTCTTACATCTAAATAGTGAAACAAATCAATGATTTTCAACAGAATAAATGAACGCTTACTTTTAACGGAACCGGTTGAAAAGACAACACCTTTGCCTTCTTTAGCAGCTTCAACACCGACTATTTTTGGATGAATAAGACCATTATAACGGAAGTTATTACGGTTTTTTAAATTGTTTGGTTCCTGAAATGAAGAAGTAAAAGAGCGAAAATCTAAGAAATAATGAACGTACTGTTGTATATGTGCCCAATTTTCGTTTTTGTAAAAATGATGAATTATTACGAATAATCATCCATTGAACATGTGATGAAGCTTGATCGAAATCTAGGAGATTTTGTAAATTCATAATAAATAAAATTTTCTAATAGAAAAACAAAACTTACGTCCACGAACCATTGTTTGGGCAATGAATTTTGATTAAAATAATCAATCTAATCTAAAAGAATAAAATAGTTTTCTTAACTTTCTTCTCGTCTTCTACAAAATAAACAAAATTTTGATTTCTTTCGTTTTCATGATTGGTTATTCATGTTAACCATACTATGGTGTATGTTTGCGTACTTCAGTTTATCTTCAATGCACTAGTGTGTTAAATGCATTTTGTGTTATATTCAACGACGTCGCTAACATCAGTTTGAGTCATCATTATTAAATCTTGTTTTCGCTCGAAGACACGTAAAAATACAGGAATGGCTTCGTAAGCTGACGCGTTTAAAAAAAACACATAGCAATGATACAAGCGGAATTTAATGGTGAGTTCTCCATACAATCTTTCGTTCTCTCTTTCTCTTCGTTCTTTTCTCTTATGTTTTCATCAATCAACACATTTTTTCGATAGTTAGATTTGCATCCACGATATTTCATGGCTATATTGATATTTATTTCAAGTTTACTTCTATTCGTTTTGACAATTGCTTATCATCCTGATTCCGCAACACCAATAAATAATTTAAACATAACTAAAATTTCTCATGAACAGCGTTATCAACATTATTTGTATTTTCCTCGTTCTGAACGTTTACTATACCGTGAAAAAGCACGAGAAATGTTCCAATTCGGATATGATAATTATATGAAATATGCATTTCCAAAAGATGAACTTGATCCAATTCATTGTCGAGGGCGTGGGCCTGATGTTGAAAGACCGTATGAACAAAACACCAAAATAGGCTTTCAGAAAAAAAAACTTTTTTCTTTTCCTCATAGTGAAAATTATAATATAAATGATGTTCTCGGAGAATTTTCGCTAACATTAATTGATAGTCTTGATACGCTTGCTGTTATGGGCAATGTTTCTGAATTTCAACATGCTGTTCAACTTGTTATTGATCATGTGCGATTTGATCGAAATTCCACTATACAAGTATTTGAAGCAACCATTCGGTATGATACATCCACATTTGATTTTCTTTTAAGAGAGATTATTTCCACATTAAAATCTGATGGTTGTCTATCTGTCCTAACTCGAGGAAAACAAAAAAGTTAGGAAATCCAGTACAATGAAAACGATATATCTAAATGGTGGTACATACCGAAAAAGAAAAGTAAAATTTTGATATAAATTTCTGCTTGTGGAAAAGTATGATGGTTGATAGACACTACTAAAATTTTGAACCGAAAACAATCCATTTTCTATATATAAACGACATTTCGCTTCGGATATTCTGTTTGTTTGATCTTTCGGTATTATATATACGCATCCAGTATGAATTCAAACATCGAAAATTTGATGATTTCTTCGACTATTACTTCAGTAACAACAAGTAAACTGAGTCTTTCCACGCTTCAAGACCACATTAGCATTAGCTGATATTAAGCATAGAGAGAGAGAGAGAGAGAGAGAATTATATTTATTTTACGAAATAGAATCTTTTGCTAATGAAATGAAAACAATATTTTTATTTATTTAGTGTATTGGGTGCACTTCTTTCAGCTCATTTATTAATTATCGATCCATTACAACCATTTGGTGATTTGAAAATACCAGATTATGATAATGAACTACTTGATCTTGCTCATGATTTAGCATCAAGATTATTGCCAGCTTTTGAAAGGACCCCACATGGTTTACCGTATCCTCGCGTAAGGAAATTTAATCGAGAAAATCATAATAAACAATTTATATTTTGTATAATTAGGTAAATTTAATGACTGGTATGGTTGATGGATCAAGAAATGACACATCGACGGCAGGTGCTGGATCATTGTCGTTAGAATTTAGTATTTTAAGTCGACTTGTCGGAGACCCGGTGTATGAACGAGTTGCTCGACGTGCTGTAAATTCATTATGGGCTAAACGCAATAATGTTACTGGTCTATTAGGTTTGTTTGAGAAATTATATAGTTATTAATCTTTTTCCCTCAATAAGGATAATTCTCAATCTGACAAAATCCAATGATCGATTTCGATTGTTCTTAGTTTTCCCCCAAGAGTTATCTCTAAGAAAAAGATGAATAAGCTGAAATATGAATTAGATTTCATATTCAATATTTAATTTACGGCTTATGCTATGCATCATACTTTTTCTTCGTCGGTAACAGATGAATCAATACTGTGTAATTCTATTGAAAAAATAATATTCTTTCGTAAATTCTACTTGATTCGTATGCATTCTTGATGTTCGAGTTTTATAAAACAGATGAGTGCGTTTACTCTCTTCATAAATAATTAGTTTAGTTGAAATATAATGGCTCAAGTATGAATATATTAAAAAAAAAGCAGATTTATTATTTCTTTCTATCCTCGGGATAAATTTTAGAAGAACGACAGAGCCATGTAGGATAAGAGAAATTCATAGTAGGTCTTATAGTTCAATCATACTCTACAATCTCAAGTAGAATGAGAATATTAAAAAGAAATTTTACCGAACGCTAGATTATAAATTTATTCATACAAAGTCACTAATCTTTTGCTAGACGGTTTTATGATTTTATCGAGCCTGTGATGAGTCTCATATTACTTTGTAGACTTAAATCTATTCGACTTCAGGTAGTGTAATCGATGTAAATAGTGGTGAATGGCTTGGCCAATTATCAGGTCTTGGTGCTGGTATTGATTCATTTTTTGAGTATCTTCTAAAAGTAAGTTTATATTGATCTATTTTCATGCTGGTTAATTAAATTTTCTCTATCCAGAACTATATTTTATTCGGTGATGAATCTGATTTACGTATGTTTGACGATGCATATCGAAGTGTGACTCAATATCTTCGTCGTGGGTTTGTTTGATTGCCGAATAAATATTTTCTATTTGTCAATTCATTAATTATGATTTAGTCGAGTTAACTGCATGGATGAAGAAGGTATTCATCCAATGTTTGTCAATGTTAATATGCAAACAGGACAATTAGCAACGACATGGATCGATGCATTACAAGCCTCATTTCCTGCTGTACAAGTTTTACGCGGTGATATCGATGAAGCTATTTGCTTGCATGCACTTTATTATTCGATATGGAGAAAATTTGGTGTTTTACCGGAACGTTTTAATTGGCAAATAAAAATGCCGGATGTTTTATTTTATCCATTGAGACCGGAATTCATTGAATCAACATATTTTTTATATCAAGCGACTAAAAATCCATTTTATTTACATGTCGGAAGAGATATTTTAGATAATTTAAATACTTATACCAGAGCCGAGTACGTTTACATGAGGATTTTATTTTAATTCAATATAATTATTTTAAAAAAAAAGGTGCGGCTTTGCTACTGTACATGATGTGCGAGATAAAACGCTTGAAGATCGAATGGAATCATTTTTTCTTAGTGAAACATGCAAATATTTATTTTTGGTACGATAGTTTTGTTTTTGCTAGAATTGAATAGAAATAAAATTCTCATATTTAGTTATTTGATGAAGACAATTATTTGAATCAACATGGTGCAAATCATTATATATTTACAACCGAAGCACACATTATTCCTTTAATGGCAAAATTAAGGAAAAAAGTTTGGGATTCAAGTGAAATGGCACCTTGTGTTGAAAATAAAGAAGTTTTCATGGATAAGCATAGTTATACAAATGAAAATGAATTAATTAA
This sequence comes from Rotaria socialis, assembly GCA_905331475.1. Lineage (NCBI taxonomy): Eukaryota > Metazoa > Rotifera > Eurotatoria > Philodinida > Philodinidae > Rotaria > Rotaria socialis. Next base: position 25,846 of record CAJNYU010004453.1, on the reverse strand, counting down.
TGTCAATAGAGATCTTGTTAAAGTCGAAAAAACTGTTATTTCAATTAAGAAAAAACGAATAAATGAATCGAGTGTAAGTTAGTTCAGGGAGAGACACTTCATCGCTCCTTTTTGATTATAACAACAAGATAGTTCTAGCCCGATGAGCGAATTCCTTGTTGGATATGTTTCGAATTTTTATATCACGACAGAGATGAGATTTCCACAATAATATGTAACGTTGAAATGAAAAGTTATGAATGTTTTCATGAAATTTTTACAGCAATTAAAAAAAACACTGTTGAGTCCAGACAGTATTCGTTAGTGGATTCGTGAGAGTAGCTCAAACTGAATTGATAGTAGAAATCTTTATCAAAGACTCGATACTTATTTCATATGAAACTATTAGAATATTTGGAGAAAGTATAACAGATTCTGTAGATACATTCATAAAACGTCATGAAACTTTATTTTAATTATTGTTGAATCGAATTAATGAGAAATTTAAGTTTTTGAGTATTTTATAATACTCACAAAAATTCCGTTAATGGTATTCCTTCATCATAGTGAATAATGTAAATTAATACATAACGTACTCGTCATTCATGAAAAACTTCACAAATTAAAATCATACTCTGATTGTACTAGACGAAGGTTTTCTTCCGTAGCTGTGGTATAGTAGGAAAACAGGTAGATATGAATTCTGAGTATCTGAAGTATTCAAAAATATACTGACGGACTATACTTTAAGAAAAACTTTCTTTCCGTGATTTTTATCAATATGAAGATAAGCTTTTTAACAAAAATTCCTGTATATTTTAGTGTCGATCTCGTCCAATATCTCGTCGACATCAACTACCGCTCAGTGCTAATCTACTTTATCAGCTCGATGAAATGGTTGGCGTTATAATTCCTCAACCATAAATCCTCAAATGAAAACGAGACAAATGTTTCATTCAATCGGTGCTCACATAAACAGTTTTAATATATTATACTCTTTTTGTTGTCTTTCAATTTGTGAACGATTGCCCTTTTGTTTTTGAGTGTCTGTCAGATATTCTCTTTGTTTTTTTTGTCTTTCAGAAATTTATTTATTATATAATGTACATTTATTGGGTGCCCTTGAAGAGAATATTTTTGTTTTGCTTTGAACTTTGTTTTTTTTTGTTCCTCATTTTCTTAGATATACAAATAATGATTGTTAATCAAGTATTATTGGGCATAGCAGGTATCATTGCAACTATTTATACATTTTATGTGAAAAAGCAACATGACAAAAATCCAAAATATAAAGCTATGTGTGATATAGGACCGAATGCGAGCTGCACTCGTGTTTTAACGAGCAAGTAAATTAATGAACTAAGTTTTGATGAAACGAAAAAGACTGAGGTCTAATATCTACTTTAAGATATGGTACTGGCTTTGGAATAGTTAGCGTTCTATTTGGTAAAAATAGTAAGCTGAATATGTCTAATGGTACGTTAGGCTGTATGTTCTATGTATTACAAATTATTATTGGTAAGAATTTACGTTTTTTGTTCGATTTATGTTTATATTTCTTTTGTTTTTTCGGGAAAAGGTTTAATAGCAACGCCATTACTCAGCAAATTGGCTATGTTTTCATCTATATTAGCCTGTGTTGGTTCACTTTATTTGGCTTTTATTTTGGCATTTGTTCTTAAAGATCTATGTCTTGTTTGTATTACGACCTATATAATCAATGCTGCCCTTCTTTGGTCAAATTATCAAACTGTTTATTCGAGTCATTAATTAAGATCTCTTTTTTTTGAGTTTCGCATGTTTTTGTTCGTTGTCATTGACATTGGTTAAATCAAATTTTCACCCAAGATCTTCCTTTAAACAAATTGTTTAATTTCAGTCAAGATAAATATCATCAAATTTTCGTTTCTCTATATATTTTAAAATCATTTTTTATGTTTTTTCTGATAAAAGTCTTTGATATTTATTATAGATTAATGCAATGATCAATCTTAGATGATTTTTGAATTATGGAAATCTGATTTAATAGCTTCTAAGCTTACTTGATCTATTGTTGACATATTTTTGATCGATTCATACGAGAGAAAACATTTCTAGGAGCATTTTATAACCGATTGAAGTCTACAAAATGATATCATGTCTAGATAAAAAAAACTATATTATAACTTATAGTCAATAAAAAAAAGGTTTTACAACCATTGCTAAAATAATTATTGTTAACCGTAGAAATTTCAATTGTGACTTTCATTCTAGTTATTGTAGTATAGAAATCAGAATCCATAGTTTTATGTTGTAATTACAAAAAAATACGAATTAGCGATTTCAATAGGTTGTTGTAAATGCAATATTTACGTGCAATTTGATATTATTGGCATAGAATGAATCATTGCTGTTGTATTCTGTGTTTCTAGAGTGTACCCATTAAATTCCAATTGAATTGTGCAAATGGCATAATTAAGAACTATTCGAGCTATTTCTGTGGTAGATTTAATAGAAATTCTTCGAGATGAATACCAGATAATAAAGTATTAGTCATGCTGGCTAGATGAATAATTTATCGAACTGATTATACTTTGATTTGAAATAGAAAAGGAGTACGGAAACTTTTCAGCGAAGTGTTTTATTGTGTTTCATTTATCATCATATTTGTTATCAAAGAACCAGGGCCGCTTTCAAGATGTTCATCTCCTAGAAATAATTTTTAAGACAAAGACACAAAATTCAAAAGAAACTGATAAATGGCAGAAAATCCTTTTGATGCGACTGAGTTTAAGATGCTACAATTCTGATTCTTAATTTAATATTTTGTTTTCTATGTAATAAAAAGGATTGGCAATCATCACTGCGTTATTCACGGAGGTGTTCAAGTGTTAGGTAGTCTGCTCTGTCCTGCCCTACCTGAGCAGAACAGGACAGATTACGAGTTTTATTATTAATCTTTTCTTCATGATCATCAATAATCAATTGTTCATATATTATGTTCAATTTCAGCTGGTTTTTGATCTATAACTTGGTGTATTAAAAAAAAGACATTGATATGAAAAAATTGATATGTTCTCTGACAAAAACAAGATTATTTTACCGAACGAAATACTTTTTTTCATTGCAAGAACGTGGTTTTAATTACTGTGTCAAGAGTACTTTTACAACTAAGTGCCACTCATAATGATGAGAAATCTCTGAGATGTATAATGTTGCTGCATACTGTTTTACTATCCGAACAAATGAAATGCAACTGAATCATGAACTTCTATAAAATTTTTGGCTTTTCCTTCAATACAAACAAATATCGAGCAGGCCGCGCCATGCAGTTCTCTACTTATTCAATAAATCTATGAATTTTCTTTTTTGAAAAGACTAGTAAAGTACAGAAACAAAATTGTAGAACCATCTGTAGTTATTGTTCTCTGTGCAAGGAATTTTATTAAAAACAAAAATGAAAATGAAAATATCGTACGAATCTAAAACTTTTTTCTTAGAAACAATGAAATTTTCTCATCCTAAATCGTATTTTTAATTTTTAAACGAAAGAAGTTTTCGGAAAATTTCTAAACATCATTCCGTTCGATACAGAATTTAATTCTCTACAAAATGACCAGTTTATTTTTAAATTCCATTCTTCAAGGCAACTATTACATTGTTGTAGAGCTTTCAACTTTCCGTACTGGTAAAGAGCTTCCGCTTCGATGCAGCAACTTGATTATTTGTACAGCGGTGATTTGTAGAGAATAAAAAAATGACTGTGAAAATAAAATAGGTTTGACTATCTTAAGTGGCTCAAAATCGATCGAGAAAAAAAGTGCCACAGCGTTACGTTTCCTTTTTTCCTCCTTTAAGCGAATGAAAGGAATTAGAAAAAAATATTTTTTAACATTCGAAAGCTCATTTCATGTTCTGCAAAATTGGTTTTAGGTCCATTTCATTTGGAGGTTGTCATTCGCAGGAAATTGAAAGCTACGCTAGCGCACTCCGAGTTAGAGGTCCTTTTTGTCACAGTGTTACGCGCTTATAAGCAATTTCTGTAAACTAAAGGCTTCAATGGAGAATCGTCAATCTTGGGGTATGGGTGTATCAAATGAATTTACACAAGCACACCCGCACCCGCACCCACACCCACACCCACACCCACACCCTAAAATTGTAATTTGTTTCGCAAACTGAAAGGATAGAGTCTAGNCGAACACCCACTACCACACCCACACCCACACCCCCACCCACACCCTATTCATAATTCATATGCTCTTGATGTATTATGATAGCTACATTAATAGTATACATAGTGATGATTTTTGTGTTGTTAAAATTTTTCTATCAAAATATATTATTGTGGATAATTAATAAGTTTCTTCCACATCGTCAATTTTGTAACGATATTAATTTTTACTTGATACTCTAGTCATGACAAAATTAAATTTTCAGTCAACTAAAAAATGAAATTAAACGAGAAAAACTTGATTTGATTTAAGCTTCGGAAGCAATATAGCATTTCAGTGCAAAACAAAAAGATGAATCATTTTCTTTTATTTGTGAACTTTTTTAAAGTTAATTGTGTATGGATTTTTCTATTTAGAATTAAAATACTATATATATGATGAAAACATTCATGTAGCTAGTGTATCTTTCTGAAGAAAAACGTTGAGTATTCGTTTAAGAATGATATTTCGGGATTTTCTTTCCGTTAATTACAGGTTCCATACATTTGACTGTTATCTATTACTTTTTTCCGTCACAAAGAAAACAAAAAGAAGCATAATCTACTCATTATAGACTTCAATAACCAGTACTTGCCACTAATACACGCAGTTAGAAACAATTTCCTACAAATTACACAGATCACACATAAAACAGATTCTTAAGAAAACTTTTCATCCTTGGCTTATTTTATATTAGCTCAGTTACTGTAAACATTATATGGAATCTCTACCCTTCTGCCCCAAAGAGGCTCCGCTAATTAGCAGATATTATTTATAGTTCAGAGAGCACTCATTTCATAAACTATTTAACAAAACGGAGTGAAAGAAAAAGAATAACTTAGTGTTTTAATGTGCACAGAAACTTTATTTTCTGTTTTTAGAACAGAAAATTGCATCGTAGTACACGTCATTTCAGGTATAATGTTGAAAAAATTATTTATACTTCAACTAGTGTTTTTAGTAGAAGAATGAATGCAGACACCCAAGTTAGACAATAAAATAGAACTTACTGTTTTTGTCCGTACAAAGATGACAATTTATGATAGTAGAGGTGAATCTTTCTTGATTAGTCTAAAACTCTGCTATGAGAATCAATGAAGCATAAATTATTAGAGGGCAATATTCACGTGGATACTGTCTTAATATGCATAGAATTATGATGCAAAAGGTATACATTTTTTATTTATTTTCAAAACCGATTGAAAATAATTTATCATTATGACTCCTGAATATATTTATAGTTATATATCGATTAGAGACTTCAAGAGAAAAGTAAATAGGAATATTCATCATGATTTATTCAAAGGAATATAAAATCTTGAACTATGTTATGCATACGGTGCAGATCAAACCATTACGTTCGTCTATCATGATTTATCTTTTTATTTTCTCTTGAATTACTCAAAATCTCCTTCTGGATCGACCCCACTTTTGTTTTGCAGTGTCAAGCATGGCATCAGTATAGTCATTCATATATTGTTTTTTTCTTTTTGTCGCGATGCATGCATCATTTTTTTTATTGCAACCATCTCATTTCTTTTCACTGCGATGAGCGCATAATAGAGTAAGTGTAGTTATTATATATTTTTCTTCTTCTTTCAAGATACAAAGAATCTATATTTTGTTGTTTAAAGAGGTTTCTTCGTGGTTTCATTTGCTATTTCAGCTAGATAAATGTATTTTAACTAAGTAATTTCTCGTCTAGGACCATATTGTGAACCAGGAAAATTTTCAATCATTCGTCTGCTGTGAAGTTTGATTCAAACACGTAAGACAGCTTCTTATTCTTATATTGCTCGGAACGATGCCAATTAAAATGTAAATCAATCGAAAACAGATTATTTTTTATATAGCAGTTGGATCCATCAATGTCGTCACGATAGGAACCAAGTAAAGAAAACATGCAATCAACGGGAAGAAATAATGCTTGTCAAGTGTGTGGAGATTATGCAGTAATAGTTAACTATGGAGTTTTATCATGTTTACCATGCCGAACATTTTTTCGTCGCAATGCTCACCGCTCTCATGTTTGAATAATAATAAAAAATACATTTTTTTCTCTTATGATCTATTTTCTAACAGGAGATTCGTGCTTGTCGTCATGCTGGTCATTGTGAAATGAATTCACTAAGAAGAAAATGTTGCTTATCATGCCGTCTAGTAAAATGCTTTGCAGTGGGAATGAGGCCAAATTTAATTCGTAAAACAAATTCAACTAAGAAAAAACGAACACTCAGCATATCAAACAATGAAAATCTCATTGTTGTGGTATGTACTATGCGAGGAACATCCTAGTAATCACATATTTGTGTATGAGTGTTAGAGTTCAATGTTGTGCGAGTCTAGAAAATTTTTCTCAATTCTGAGAGTATACCGCTAAATCGATATGTTGTAACATTTTAACAAAAATTTAATCTGGTGAACAGATGTATTGAAAATCTCATTGTCTTTTACAGATTCCTTTATTTTGTACGTCTAGTTTAGCCTAAGTAGTGTAACGATGAAAAAAAACTGAAGTAGAACAGCTCGACTAATATGTAAATGATTGATCATTCAATTGAACGCTCATTTCAGAAACGACTCATACGAGTCATCTTTCTGCTTGAAGACTTTTTCAGCACATTTATATTCAGATTGACTTGTAAACAGATCCTCTTAGAGACAAATAGATTAATTTAAGCAAAAAAACATGCATTAATTAAATTTTCATGTAATAATAATTTTATTATTGAGAACGTTCTTTCATATAACTCCTGTTGACTGCCATCAAGAAATTTATGACTAGATTAAACTTTTCTATCAAGTTATTGCACTGTCGTGAAAATTTATTGTAATCTCTCTCTTTTTTTCATAAAGATTAAAAAATTTGATATTTTGATCTTGATAGAAAGGGTGAAGCATTGAAAAGCATTTTTCGATAATATTTGTTTCCCTATACTTTCGTCTTGAAGATTGTTGTGTAAAGCATAGGTTTATATCTGATAAATTTTTTAACAATATTTTTTGAATTAGTTCTAGTGATAAAATAAATGCGGAAACATCGGATTCGCATCCAGTTGTTATGTGTACTGCAAAAATTGAGTCGATTTATATATGTTGTGAATAATTCTGAGAAAAAATTTTTTTTTTCAAAAAATCTCTGTACCCTCCCTCAGGGATGGTCTGGTCAATAATGACAATTTTTTCGATAACTCAGCCATTTCTTGACGGATCCTTTTCATCTTCGAACTCGACTGAGATATTGATGAGATCATTATATGTACAAAATTTCATGACAATTGGATGAGGCTTTCAAAGGTTATCGTGTTAACGGCCGGACGGACACACTGACTGAATCTAGTGTATTCATTTTTTTTGAGTACGCAAAAAACATTTCTTTCGCCTTCCTCAATCCAACTGTGCTAAAATTTTATTAGACATTTACTTTCATTTAGACAATACCACAAGAGTCTGCATTGGATCGGTCACCTGGCGATCATAATTTAACTCTTAATCCTTCAGATCGAATTATAATATCAAATGTTGCACATGCTTTTGATGCATTTAGTGGTGTATCGCAGATGCAGCGTGTACTGGGACTCGTAAAAAAGTCAGCGTATAATTTTCAATATAGTGTATGTCTAATTATTGAATTTTTGTCGTCATATTATAACTGCGTACAATCATTTATAAGTTCGACACCTGATTTCAAAATACTCACTTCAACTGAACAGATTTCCCTGTTTCAACGGAATTTGGTTGGTGTTCTATGTGGTTATACAGTATGCTTGCTAAATGAATCAGGAGTATTCGACACGCCTGAAAACGAATTGGTCTTTTCTCTCTTCTACGACACCGAAGTAGCTCTACAGGCAAAAAATATAGTTCAAAAACTTAATTATGATCCAGTAGTTATGAAACTCATGCTTGTTTGCCTTGCGTTTTCGTCCAATTGTTATATGGTAAATAATCATGGAAATATTAATCAAGATAGTTTACTATTGGGTACATTTCGTCTATTCGGAAGTCAAAATGCGTATGTTGAAGTCTGTTGGAAATATTTACTGGAAAAATATGGTTTCAATCATGCAGTAAAAATATATTCAAACCTAATTAAACAACTCCTTGATGCGTTTTCTATTTCAATCGATATATGTAACAACAACATACTCCACAGGGTTTTTCTTGATACCCTAATTCAACAAACAAAAACACTTTCAATAGTTGATAAAACCTCTACTGTACCCTTATGGGGAAAATTGTTATGATTACTAACGAATTAGCCTTCGTTTTTTTTCCTTCATAATTATCATTATGTTCTACTACGTCGAATGTACAGAAACTTGTAAAGGTGTGCACTTTATGTGCATTATGAAAAAAGTTCTTTCAGTGATAAGCATTATTAAAAAATAGTCAATACTTGTTTTTAATGAATAGAGAGGAGCGTTTTCTACTTTTCCCAATGTAAATTCAACATTGTAGCGATGAATATATTTATAAATAAATGTTTCATTCGTTGTTAATTCTATTTTCGTCTGATGTGATTCAACGCGGTATACTAATGAAAATCATAGCTTAAAACGTGTAATTGAAACGATGTTAGTATATTGTGTTAAGCCTTATTCAGGTTAAAAAGCGGAAAGTTAAAACTTAGAACGATTACGTTGCTGATGTCTAGAAGATTATCGATTATAATTATGAAAGTAGATTTTTTCCAAGAGACAAGGAATTATTTTTGCTCGATATTTCGCTTGAAAAATAATAGGTCTAGAATTTCTTTTCAATATGAATCTATCAAGTATGACGTACTTTATACCAAAAAAAAACTCATTAAAAATGAATAGTCTATGAAAAAGCACTCTTGCGCTTTTCAATAGCTTTTAATTAATAAAATATAACAGGCTGCAAATTCTACTAGTATATAGTACTTTCGAGATGGGCCCTCAACAATAGAAAACTAATTAATTCAAATAGTAGAATTGAAGACATGACTGACTATTACAACACAGTTCTGAATACCGAGACTTTCAGAATAGAATGAGACTACGAAGAAGCTTAATTGTATGCTTTTCAATAATGTAATGAATTAGTCATGATTCTGGTAAAAGAGTAGCATTTTTTATAATTACTCATTTCTATTTATTTGGTTCAATGAATCTGACAGAGTAAAATACTACTCATATACATATATATTTGAGTAGTAATTTATCAAAACGGTTCAGTTCTGCTTTTGCAATAGGGACTAACCGTGAAAATTTTTGAGCTAGACGTTCTACGGGATTTCAGTTACTATCATCTTTTTGTTAAAGAAACAAGAAATGACGTCGAACATTTCAAAGAATTTTCTTAACTTTTGTTTTTACAGATTAGAATAAACGTGATTCAATGATAATTCCTTTCATTTGAAAATCTCTTCAACAGTATTAAATGAAACTACAGAAACATAATCCTTGTGTTACATTTTTATCAATTATACATGAAAAAAGGATTTAAGAAGTAAGTACAAATGCAATAGAAATAAGACTAATAAGATAAACATAAATGCAAAAATGTGATATTTATTGTTTATTTCATAATCTATTCATTATCGAAGTTTAATATAAATTATGAAGGTAAATATGTAGCTTAATCTTTAGTATAAAAAATCCCAGATGAGTTTTTGATAGGAAAGATTGTGAGCGAAAAACTGAAAGTAGAACATCAAATATGAAAAGAAGAAGACAGAAGTATGTTGAAAAGTCCATTTTACTATCTCAGAAGGGTGTGGGTGTGACTGTATTTATCATGTCTCAATACACACCCACATCCTCAAGATTATTTTAGCAATTTCATTACTACAATAACTATTTTTAGTAGATTAGCTGAAGTATTGCGAAACGTACTAGAGGTGAGGATTTTGTAAAAAGGAAATTGTCTTTTCTATTTATGTGTAGATCAAAGAGTTATTTGCAGACATTGTTGTTGTGCAATATCGGGGCCCTAGTCAACTCTCCCTAGAAGAATCCCCAGGGAGGCCCTAGGGATTTCGTTCTTTTGCTGGGACTCTCCGGGGAGTCGTCGAGGGAGAGTAGATTAGGGGGAATTTCTCACAAATTTCTGCTATCAGAAATGGAGGTATTTCAGCCATATGATGGTTTCTAGCCAATCTATAATCATAATCAAATCTTGTTTGTTCGCCAAATAATTAAACTAGATTATCTAAATCATCTATTAGAGTCTAAATAATTGCTGTGCGTACTTTGGGCAATTGTTTCGTGTCTAATTCAATTGTTGGTTCTATAATGGTAGTATATTTAGCAATGCTTTCGTAAAGTACATCATTTAATGCGCTGAAAGGATTGTTATTTACATCATAATTGTCATTAAACAAATTTCTTGTTGCAAGGTAGAAATCATTTGTTTTTTCCTCAATTTCTGCGAGTGCTAATTTGATAATTTCTTCATCATTGCAATTCTTACATTCAATATTTATTTGTTTTAAAAAATCCATTAATAAACTTCTTTGGGTAACATCTAATATATTGTTTTGTGTTATTTTCACATCAGAAAAAAAAACATTTTTGCCACTAACTGAACAAGCAGTGATTCTTGTAGAAAAGAAGCAGCAATTAACTTGTTAATTATTTGTTCCATTTATTTTACTATATTAGCTCTAAAGATTGAAATAAGATGGTAGAAATATAATATAAAAATCAAAAATATACAATAAAAATATTAATATTTTTCATTATTCGTTTATTTATAATGTTATACTGTAGATAGAAGGTTGATTTAGAGAATTTGAAGATAAGATAAAAGATTGACGTGTTTTCATTCATTGTTGTATTCTAAACAGAATTTTAAAGATTTTCAATGGAATTTATGATATGATTCATCAGGTGTAAAAAATATATATAATAATTATTATGAATAAGATACTATACAACTTAACATTAGTAATCATTGTCACGATTTGAGGGGGTGAGTCTAGCTACTGTGATCATGATTTCGTCCCGACTAAAGGACTTCAGACGACTTGAACACAGTATCTGTTGGATCTTATGTCTTCTACGAGTTTCCAGGAAACTCAAAATTTGCCACTTTTTTGGTAGCACAGGCATAATGGACTTAATTTCCTCGACTGAAGGGTGGGTCATACGAAATAAAATGCGTTTGTTTGTTTGTTTATTTGCTTGAGACCAAAAAACATCCAAGCGAGGTTTGCTTGTTTTAAGGCTTTTGGCCGTTTTGATGGAATTTTGATGTAGGTTATCGAGGGCCCTGAATTCAAATCCGTCGCCCATTTCTTTAACCGAAGCTGCATTGGTCGGAAGCTGGCTAATTAGAAACTAAGGTTCTCACTACTTAATTAAGTCAGAGTCAGAGATGGGCGAGTACAAGTCATGACTCGAGTCGCATTTTTTTAACGACTGACTTGAGTCGGGTTCGAAAATTAGTAGGTGTTGAGTCATTCTTTCAAAAAACCTTTCATGGGATGTGGGCGTGTAATGCTCGTGTATATCGCCCATTACCACACCCACACACGAGTATTTCTTTTTTTTCATTTATTTCAAAGTAGAAAAAGAATCGAACAAAAAAAGAAACAATTCACAAGTCTTATTCGATAGAAAATCGTTGAACACGATTATTATATTGATCAGCGACATAGAGATTACCATATCGATCGAAAGACAAGCCACTGGGGATCTTGAACTGATTTGCTCCTGCTCCTTCACCATTTCCACCCACAACTACAGTGCCTTGTTTCTTGTCTCCTTGAGTCCAACGCATTACACGATTATTCGACGAGTCTGCTACATAGAGTGTACCCAACGTGTCAACGAAGAGTCCATTAGGATACGACAAATGTGTCGAAGCATTCCCCATGCCTTTTTCTCCAGCAACAATAATACCTTCTTTTGCATCTTTAGTCCATTTCATTACACGATGATTGTGATTGTCTGACACGTAGACATTCTTCTGTCGATCAACAAAGAGATAATAAGGATCGTAGAGTTGGTTGAGTTTAGTACCTTTGCCATTTCCACCAGCTACAAGAGTACCATTCTTCTCACCCAATTGATATCGTCTTACTTCCCGATTCCCGACATCAGAGACGTAGAGATATCTCTGTTCATCCATGGCTATTCCAAAACAATCGATGTTGTCGATGAGTATTTCACCTTGTGTTGTACCACTACAACGAGACCATCGCACAACCCGTTTATTCCCCCGATCGCAAATAATGAGACTATCCGTCTCTTCGTCAATTAATACATCAGTTGGATGATCTAATTGATTGCATCTATTTCCTAGGCCTTTGCCACCAGCAACAATTTGTCCATTCGTTGTATGACCGTTCTTCCATTGGATGATACGATTATTCGCGTGGTCAACAATAACCACTGTTTGATCATCATCAACGAAGATACCATGAGGCCAGTAGAGCTGATTGGCGCCATTGCCGCTCCCGTGGCCTCCAGCAAGAGGCACACCTTGTTGTGTCCAGTTAGCATTAGCAGGAATATTAACTATAAGAGAAAACGTAAGAACGAAGGCAATCTCTATGGCTGAAGTGGTAGTGTTATTATAAAAGAAGACATGGAAAGTAGTGTGAAAAGAACTACTCTCTCTCGTAAGTATACTCTTAGGTAATCCAGATAGATAATGTCTAGTATTAGTAATAGAAATCATTATCTAATTTTGAATGTAGAAAAAAATTTCTTTCTCATAAATACTTTAAGAGAACGGTCTTGATACGATGTAGAAATGTCTTTCTATAATGAGAAGATTCGAAGAATTATACAAAAAGATTTGAAGGAGACGAAACGAAAAAAAGTTATATTATTTAACTTATAAATACCATATACTCTGAAAGCACATGGTGTTTGCATCAACGTAGAAATAAAAGAAAATAGATTGAAGATACAATGGCAAATGAAGACATTTTGGAGAGTTTTCTATCATATGTACGTGAATTTACACTCTTATTGTACCGTTTGAAGAAAACAAAATCAAAGTGAATATGGGAAGAATTAAAGTTATGCGTTCGATAGAGCCTCATTTATTGTATACGTATCAAGCATTTTCCCAACTGTCAGTTTTTAGTTTAGAAAAGCAAAAATCTAACTTTCGAAGTATTCAAGTGAGCCGGGATTTGTTGACGGAATCAAATTTTCGAATGAATTTTTTTACATTATTATCGTATATAAATCGAATCATTTTAAAACGAAGAATCCGACATGCATGTGCAGTAATTTTTACTCGCACATGTTCTTAGATCAATTGTTTAACGAATAATTTAAGTGTTTGTGTAAAATATAGACTTATCATATGGTAGTGAATGAAACAAAGACAGATGTTTCAGTCATTGAAAGTATTTAAAATCTTCCGTAAAAGTCCAAGGTGAAATAAAATTATTTTTTCTCGAAATATCTATCATTTAATTTGTTGTGACAGTTTTCGAGTAAAATACTATTTTCTCGTGAACGATACGTAATCAAGAGGGTGTGGGTGATAGGAGAAGACACACCCACACCGACACCCTTTTCTTCTTTGAAAATTCTATAGCTATACATCAGTAAAAAAAACTTGGTACCCTCACAATAAGTAGGATAGAGTCTAAGGAGTTTTTCAAACACAAAATGTTCAAATTCGCTAAGTAAAACTTGAGATATGAGTGTCTTTTGTGTTTGGAAAACAACGGTACAATACTAGTACAGTTCACCCATATATTTCTTATTTTTACAGGTAGCACATATGATCTCTCATTGATCACCAAGGTTTAGTTTTAAAAGCATTAATGTATTTCAGATTTTATTTAATGACTCGGTAACCTTTTCCTATAGCAACTTCTATGGAAATCAGAGGCTGAAACCGAATCGAGATTTTTTATTCGTTTCTGTATTTGTATGAAGATACAAATTTTTGTTTATCACTATTTTGCTCTTAGTAAACATTTTCCTTGCCTTGACTTTCTTGAGAAAGTCATCATTACTAGAAATGAATACTCGAAAAAATATTATATTTGAAAAATCGATACAGAAAGTTTTCATTTTATTTTAATATTTCATTATTTTTCTTTGAAAATGTTTTTCAACATGTTATGGCTTCTAATGTTTAGATAAATGGGGGTTCCCATTAGCTACTCTCAGTTTTATAGTTTTTGTTGTAATATTAAAACGGCACTGACCATCGATGATATTACTTTTTTTCGTTAGTACAACTGAAAATCATTATTGAAGAAAACTGTAAATGTATTAAATAGCTTGTTTTCTCGATAAGAATAAACTTTTAGACGTATCGGAACCATATTTTCTCATCGTACCTTTAGCTGAACAACACCGAGAAAAGATTCGAAGCATATTAATCCATTGTTTTATAGTTCTTTTCTAGATCGTTAGATAAAAGTAGTGCGAGCATTCAATGGTTATAGAAATTTAGCAAAATCTAATAAATTCCAACGATGAAATGGAAGACTAGGGTGACTATTACTTCTTCAAAAACAGTCTCGAGCGTCTCTGATACTTTATGGATGAAGCTTCAATTCTATATCAGAAAGGAACGAATTCTCACTAAATGATGATAAACTTGTTGCAACTATGAAATTTCTTCTCAAACTATTCATATCGCAGACATAGTTAACTGAAATGGAAAATAAAAAAATCTTCTCTCTATTTTTAAAAAGTATGAGATATCAAAATATATCTAAGAAAGATGTAGAGTGCACTTCTATATCTTATTTTATCAGTGATACTTATTTTTCCTTAAATACTGAATATGAATTAGAAGACAATGAACCTATCGATAAAAATCTGGTTATTCTAATGTAGCATCAAAAAATAAAATTTTGTAAAAAAGAAGCACAATATAAAATGTCCACTTTTTTGAAAACCGATGCATAAAGCTAATGAAGAAAATAGAAATATTCTTGTTTAGAGCTAAAAGAAATAAATGATATTGTTGAATAGACAGTCTTACAGCGTATCTTCCACCGTTATCAGTGTGTGTGAGACTGAAAAACAGCAAATGGTAGAGATGAAAATGAAAATTCCTAAATTTGATGGTTTTTCCAATGTAAAGCGATCGATGGTTTTCTCATTAATCCTTTAACTTCGAATCGTTTGTACATTATTACGAAGAGTACTTCGATCATCAGTATTTTTTAATGCGTGATATATATATATATATATATATATATATATGATTGAAAGGCATTTTGAGAGTTTCCTAGAAATTGAAAATCCAAACCTGCTCAAGAAATCTGTTTTATCCTTACAATAAAAGATGCATTCACAAGTATAAATCAGAGATACAGTCGAGGGAGTAGCTTTTGAATATTTTCGAGAAAATGTCTTATGTAGTTAGAATTTCATAAGTCAATTAGGTGTCTGACAAATATAAAACTCACTATTCATCAGCGGAAAAATCTAATTTGTGCCTATAGACTTTGTGATCTCTGCAGACAATATCGAGGACAATACTTACATTGCATTGTTTCCAAATATGTCCCATAGATTATGTAAAGTTTGATGTCATCACACCAGTAATTGTTCAAGTTGCTCAGCTTTGCAGTAGCATTAAACTTGATAAGCACTTCAAGTTCCCACATGTCGTTGTGTAAAAACAAGCTGATTTTCTTTTTAGTCGAGTCTGTAAATGCAAGATATATCAAATTCAGTGGTAGCATATTGACGCTTACTTAAAATTTCCATAGAGAATACTATATTGTTCTCTTTGATTCCTCTTAACTCTATCGATACACCGGTACTCATTTTTGCGCTTAGTACGGCTTCAGAATGTGCCCAAAAATTTGAATCCCACTTATCTGATAAATTGACACGTTGGTACATAGTAGCTCCAGTAGAGAGTGACTGTAAGGTGAACTGACAATTTGAATTACTCTTGTTAGATATGACCGGAGTGACATTACCATTGCTCAGTGTCCAACCACTAATATAAGAAATATTACAGTCAGCTTGACCCTCGTTGATCAAGTTCTCATCATGAGCAGTTGTTCCATTTAATAGTGCAGCATCTTCAATAGAGAGAGCATCTTTCAGTTCTTTCTCCGTAATATTGGTACCAGTAAAATCACTCTCATAAAGGTTGGCACGATAAAAATTAACTTGATTCAAATAAGCTTCGTGAAATACAGCATACTTAAGATTTGAATACCAAAAGTTACAATAAGATAGTGAAGCATAATTGAATTTAGATGCAACACAACTGGATTGGCGAAAATTCGTATTAGATACGTTGGCATGAAAGAAATCGGCTAAAACTAAAGAGTACTCAAAATAATGGCCTCAGAAAAAAAAACAGTTATACTGGAAAAAATATTACTTAGATTAGTGGATGTAAAATTGAGATTCGTGAGCTGATGAGCATTTGAAAAGTCGGGCTTGTAAAGCTCAGCCGATGAAAAATCAACACCGTTGAGGGTCGCAGATGGAAACTTGGCATTAATGAGCTGTGTGTGTGAAAAATTGACATTAGTAAGCGAAGCGGATGAAAAATCAGCATCATAAAGCACAGAGAATGAGAAATCGACATGGACGAGGGTACTACGGTTAAAATTGACACCACGAATATTTTTAGATGAAAAATTAACATTTTTAAATGTTGCTTCAGCGAAAATGGTATTAGAAAAAGAAGTGGATACAAAGCTAATATTACTGAAGCCAGCAGATGAAAAATTGGCATCATTGATCTCTGCTAATAAAAAATTAGCCGTGTTGAACTGAGTAAAAGCAAAATTAACATGTGTCATGGTGATGCCTATAAACGTAGCGTTCGATAGGAAAACATCGGTCAATGATAAGTTATTCAATATCTTTTTATTGATCGATGCTTCACGGAAATCAATATCACTAAGTTCTGCTGTTGAAAGATCGAGTGAACGATTTTCCGGTGTATCAGTGAGTTGTTTCGCTTCGTAGAGAAATCGAATAATGCGAATATTCTTGTGTGCATCCAGTTGACGAAAGATATTCAGGGTCTTAACTCGAGCAAGCGTTGCTGCAACTCCGCTTGATTTTATTGATCCATGGTATTTCTCTAACAGCTTACCCATTTGCTGAATATAAGTGTCGAAACGGCCGTTTTCATATCTTTGCTTATCTAGATCCTTTTCTTGTATACGCAGTAGTCCCGCTTCTTGTTTTTCTTGGTCCCGCTGCTGTTGAGATGCATTTCGATCATTGATACGTTGCTGTTCAGCTGCCTCTCGATCGTCATCACGTTGCTGTTTAGCTGCACTCTGCTGTTGAAAAGTAATCACAACAGTAAAGACGCCTAATGCGAGTGGCAGCAGTAAAGAGGAGACAAATTTGAGACTCCCTCTAAATTTCCCACTTTTTTTGTCACGCGTTGCAAGGATGGATCCATCCGTTTGTACATTTTGTTTTTGAGAAATCATTCTCGCTTGCCACCTTAATTCGTTGTAATAAACAAATAAACAATGAATACCGATTACAGATGAAGGTGAATTTTTTTGTTGACAGTCTTAGATTGATCAAGTGTGTTGGTAGCCCTATGAAATAGTATGATCTGAAATCCATAAGAAGCATGCTCTAATGCTGTTTGATGTATCTAGAGTATCTGTTCGTGTTTTGATAAATAAAATGTGACAAACTAATACACATTTCAAGGGGGGAAAAGCTGATTTAAATCACAGTAAAACTCAACTTACAATCAATATAAATTAACTGTATTGGAATGAGTTTGCGTGAGTTTCGGTGCCTTTGAATGATTTTCAGTAATAATTTATGATTTGGAATAGTTTTTAGTTAGTTCAGCAAATTTTTCGTTTTCTCAAACTCATTTTAAATCAGCTAAACTCAGAAAAATCATGAAACTCATAAATCGCCTTTTCCCCCTTGACACATTTGCTTCCTCTATGTTTTGTCACATATGAGTGCCAACTGACATGAGAATTTGTTAACATGAAAAATCCTCGAGGAAAACAGATCGTATTTCTTTTTGTGTACATCTGAGGACTGTCTAATTGGGTTCCGTGGAATAAGCAGGAAGTATTTCTGAGTCATATCATCCCTTAGTACAGGATTTTGTTCGAAAAAATGAATTTTCCAACTGACATTTCAGTTTACTTGCAACTCTGCTTCTCATTTAATACAAACATCTTTTGATAATTTTGTACGAGTAACCTATAAGAGAGCTATCAACTTGAAAAAGCTTGTATAAATAAATTGCAAAAGAGTAAAATATATCTCAATAATTCAGAGGTATTGTCGATTATACAGTGGAAACCTTCTACTTACTAGCTAGGAGTGACACTGACTATTCCAAGAATATTACTAACTTTATAAAATTCACCATTTTTAAAAATCTTATCACTCACGCTCTCTTTTAGTAGAGATCAATATACAAAGTAGTATCAAAGAGAAATTTTTGATCAGTGTTATTCACTCACCTCGATCTTCTACAATTTGGGAAAAATTCATTGACGTCAAATGAAATTGGATATCGCTAGCTTCATCGGGACAAACGTGTTTCAAGAAAAAGTTTACTAAACATGATAGAATCTATTTCAATTCAAATAATGCTACTAGTATAATTTATTCATCGCTACGAAAACATGAAATGCAATCATACAGCAGAGCAACTGATCATATTTCATCATAACTGATTCTTTTTGAACTGTTGGTCTATATTATGACGTAAAATCACGCCTATTACGAATAGGTGATAAGCTAATGTGTATGGAAAATTCAGTATAGAAACACATTCATAATGAATCTCACTCTAAAAATAGAACTGACTAATTCTTATGAAACATTCTACTTCATACGATAAGCAAAGTCAGACAAGCCGATCGTTTTCAAATTTAAGTTTGGAATCGTTGTTGACGACAGTAAATATTCATGTTACTTGTTCGCAACCTATTGTAATATCTTTGCAAATAAAATTGTGGGTGTGGGGTGTGGGTGTAGAAGTGGGTGAAAAGGAGACGCATCCACATCCAGATCCCACCCCCATGCCCAAACGGTAGCAGGCTAATACAGCTTCTTTAGTTAGATCAATTATGTATTTGCCTTGAATTATTTAATTTCCATCAAACAGTAACTGATTCACTTTTAAAACGTAATGTCATATAATCATCTACAACTTGTTTTGCAGTTTCCAATGACTTCGCAGATAATCATTCAATAGAGTGTGCTGTTTCGCTACCTTCACGAAAGGAAACGTAATTGAATAAATCAAAGTCATTACTGGTTAACAAATAAATTGCAGTTAAATATAAATGTGTATTTTCAATTATACGTGATAGTTTCTGAGCCCTTTTTACATATAAAGCTCGAACATGAGGTGGTCGGTTAACATCTCCTGATTTAGCAATATTTTCTTTGATTAGTCTATTCAGAAGTGGATTTGCGCTAAGAGTTGAACCATCTGATTCAATATCGATATTTCGTCGCTTGGTTCGAATCTTTTCGGATGGTACGAGTTTGTAAAAAATTGGCAATACATCACCATCAACAAAACTTCTTCGCTCTCGTTGATAAAACAGCAATACTTCTATTTAAAAGAAACAACAATAACATGAATATTATTAATAATCATGATATAAGGCAAAATCTTCAGAACCCCTCTAGTTATGATTTTGATTATATATTTTTTCACATTGAAAAGCTAATATTCAATATTTTTTATTAGTGTAATAGTTGAAATTTAGATTCCGTTGATCGAGTTTCTTTAAAGTATTTGAATGTTTAGTCATTCAATTAAAGATTTTTGAATAATACAATGAAAACAGAGAATTGACTGTGTACACAGGGATGGGCATGGGTCGCGGCTCTGCGGAGGGCGCATAGCGCTCCCACGCCACGACATATAAATAAAGGAAGTGGGGACGTTGGCATTGTTGTTGAATGACGGACTATTTCGTTTTCAAGTATTAAACTATCAAAATTTTCAAAAGTTGAATACAAGTTTCAATGATTACATGTATCATGCAATTGTATGTACTCTTCATGTTTGAAGATTCATTCTCAAGGTAGATTAACCCTTCAACTGAGATAAAAACAAGAATACCTCTTTTATCGATTTCAACGCTCTTCAACCGGAAAATCTAAATATCAATCATATTTTCGATGTTATCTTTTATAATTCTCTTTGAAAATCCTAAAACATTAAGATGAAAGATAGTGCTCCAGTTAAAACTACTACAGTGAGAAATTTCTCAATTCTGTTGTTTATAAGAAACTTTTTGCAGGTTTCCGTTTGATTTTTCAAGAAAAAGCGTTCATGATGGTTCATTATCAAAATCTGGTTGCAATTTCTTGAATCGTAGCTGTATGAGATAAACAGAATTAATCAATAATGAAATCACAGGACCAATATGAAGCACATTTGGCATTCAGATAGGTATTCGATTTGAAATGGATTTTGCACCTCCATGTGGCATAACTAAATATGACATTCGAACTAGTACACTATCATTTCCAATATTTTATGCAAAATTACGCATGTTAAATGCATATCTTTGACCAGTCGATGCACCAAAAATAGCTAATTTGCCATCGGCAATTACATGTTTCGCTACACCAGTCCCACGAGACTCATTGTGAATACCATCATATGCTTGAGTAAGAAATTTTGATCCAGGTGCTGCTGACTCCTCATTTGATTTGAAAACTCCTAAGCGAACTAGCTGGCTATCTAGTTCGTCTATAAAAGCGAACAAATCACTAATCTGAAACAAGTTGCTTTGTATTAGTTACTATTGATATTAAGAGAATTAAAACAAAATTTATAGTAACAAGCGTCATTTGACGAAACAAAGCTAGTTCAGTATTGAAATTAACAATCATCGTCATTCTTTCTTCTACTACTTTCTTTTCATTAAAATCAATCATTTTCTTTGCAGTTGTTGTATTTAATTTCCCATTATTAAAAATATCATCATGAGAAGCAGTCGACATGTTTTTTGTTGTTTTATCCATTCAGTCGAGTCCGACTCTTGACGATCCGATGAATCAGACTTCTTCACATGTTTCTGTTATGTACCATTGTGTTGAGTTGAGTTGAGTTAATGTTAGATGTGTGTCTTCTGTTATTGTGTCAATCCATCTTTTCTTTTGTCTTCCTCTGCGCCGTTTACCACCGATCATGCCAAGCATTATTTCTTTTTCTAACGAATCTTGTCGTCGCATTATATGTCCAAAGTATGATAATTTTAACTTCACCATCGAAGCTTCCAGTAAAGATTCAGGTTTTATTTCTTGTAGAACAAATTTGTTGGTTCTTTTTTCCGTCCACGCAACACGAAGTATTCTGCTCCAGCACCAAATTTCGAAGGCGTCTATTTTTCTTCGATCTGCTTGTTTTATGGTTCAGCTTTCGCATCCATACGTTGTTACCGGAAAAACCATCGTTTTGGTTATTCTAATTTTGGTGGCCAAGCTGACGTCCTTGCTTTTGATGAGTTTGTCCAGACTAATCATTACCGTTCTACCCATAAGAAGTCTTCTTTTTATTTCGTTACTGCAGTTACCATCGGTATTTATACTGGAGCCTAAGAAAATTAGCTCGTTGACTATTTCCACTTGATCATAGGGATGGACCATTTTTTTTAACGGAAATTAATTAATGACTTCCATTAGCCATTAATATTAATGGTTAATGTTTTCTGAGAAAAACTTAATTCATTAATATTAATGGCCCACCCCTAGACTCACATCAATTTACCAGACCGCCACTCTCCGATCTAAACCTGTGAACACTTAATCTTCATCATATTGGCATTGTTTTTTAACACAAAAATTTACACTGTACTGCGTTTTTTTTAAATATGATTTTTCGGTTGTTGAATATGATTTTGTTCGCTGTCTATTTGTTGCTATAGCTTTGAATGAATTTCAAGTATTTGTCATCAGTCAATTATCTTCAGTTGTGCATGCAGAAAACTTCTGTCACTATGCTTTTATCTAGAATAATCCAGATTATTCGAAACCGGCATTATCGTGCTTTTGATTGTTGAAAAACTCCTTAAATAGGACATCACTGCGTAGTTAGACTTTCTTTATTGAGGTCGGCATAATCTCTTTGAAGCCTATAAGTCTAATTGGCATTATCTATTTTTGTTGTTACATCATTTCATTTCGGTGTGCATCTCTAAATGTTGAGTTTTCAAATAATCATAAAGCGGCTATCGTGAGAATTCATCGCAAAGGTAGCTTTATTCATGCATATCGTCATGTACGAAGAGGCTTGTTTCGATACTAAACTTGTTTTTTTGCTTAACTCCGTATTGATAATCAGCTAGATCCATAGGTAGTGCACAAATATATCATCTTAGGGATAAATTTCACCATTTTTCAACAATGAAGCTATAGTGAATAATAAATTTGATAAAGACGTGTGTGATTTCATTTTTTACTATCAACATATGAAATCAACTAAATACAATTAATGAACAATAAGATTTATTATAAATCCTTATTGTCTGTATCACTATCATTGTTCATAGCATTAAATTGTTGTTTTTCTCGCTGGAAGAATTATGAATAATCAGTTTTGTTTATCGATTACTGAAAATTTCAAATAAAATTAAAGCAGCCATAGCTAAATGTATCACCGTGAGAACTCTATTCGTCTCGATGGGCAGATTTTTGTAAAACGATTCTGATTGAGCATTGAATTATGTATATTGTTGTTATACTATTATTGACTGTTATTCTCAAATCAGGTGTCGATTTTTATTTAATTTTTTTTTTGTACTTGAAAGCTTTTGCCAGAAATCTATTTCTAAACTTTAATCTGAAATCTTGTACATATGAATTTTGAGATAGAGCTAGTAAGTACTAAAATGACATTTTTAATCAATGTAGGTGTACAGCAATGTTTTGACATTTTGAAAGTAACCATCGTATCGTGTGAAATATGATTCATCATAATATTATCTATTTATTTTATCTTCTAAAAAAATCAAATGATTGCCTATATAGTGTCTTTTTTTATTCACACCAGTCTGTAATATATAATATTTTTTAAAAGAAAATAACGAAGTCTGCATACTCTCAATATAAAGTAGTTGAGATGGGTGAAAAATAGGCTATGAAAAAAAATAAACCACTATATTATAAATAAAGATTATCATTTTAGAAATTTAATTCATTTCTTTTTTGTTAATCTTGACTTTCACACAAACTTTTTTTCTCTCCTCTACACCTGCATTTGATGTCTGCATCACATAATAATGTTGCTTTAAGTGGATAATAAATTCGTATCTGAGATCATTAAAATCCGAACTGATAAAAAGTCAGAATATCAAGTTTAGAAGACAGCGCATGCAAAAGAAAGCTCTTTATATTCATGCACTTCTCGCAACTTTGTATTTTTTTAGTTGAATATATAAAATTAATCGAAATGAAGCAAAGTTAAAATAAAAACTGGTTGTTGCATAGAAAAAGTGTTCTCACAAATTTTTCTGAAGTATGAAAATTACCCGGACATACTTTTGTTAAAAAAATCTACCACGAAAGTTTATCTATGTAATATTGATAAAGAATGCATTAGAAAAGAATCTCCATTAGATGTTTTTACTTCGTAGACTGGCATTATAGAAAAATTACAATAATAATGCATTTTTCACAAACGTTAACAACACTTTATCAACTAAGAATGCCTTCTGATTTGTTTTCTTTAATAGTAGATCACTTTTCTAGTTTGAAAAAACATAATTAGTTTCTTCTATGATAGAAAATTTGATTTCATCAATTGATATTATGAAAATATAACTGCATGAGTATTGACAAGCAACGATTATCTGAAATGATATTTATAAACGTAATTATAAAATTTCTTCCTTTGTCGACAGTGGTTGCTTTGCACCACATCGTCTCGTGTTAAAAGTCAATGGTAAGAATGAAATATTTTTGATAACTTTTCACGCGTTCTCTCAGTTCTTTTGCAGTCAACCTCAAAGATTTTTAATTAAAACTAAAAATGAACAGTCAGTTGTTAGAGTCGACTAAATCAATTTTATTCATAAATAAGCAAAAATACTCTACATGATATCACTCATTTAGTAATGTTAAAATTCCGAGGTCTAAGTCGCGACAGTACATTAACTGGATAGAATGTTGTAGATAATGAGTTGTGTTGATTACCACGTGGTACGTTTGGCCGAGAAGTATGAGAATAATTAAAATTATTTGAATAACCATGATGCCTAACAGGAGGCTGCATCGCAATTAATTCGAATGGACGAGCTCTAGGAGGTCGAGGAGGAAACCTTGAGGGTGGTGGATGTGGAGTGCGACTGTTGGACATCCTTCTAAGTATAGGACAATATTTGTAATAAAAGAGAAATCAATCGAGCATAACTGTATTTATATTTTTGATTGATGAATTTACTTCATAGCACGAAATAAAAGAGAAAAAAAAGAAATGTTTTCCTTTATATACTGACGCATGAAGGATTTTGTTTCTTAATAAAGTCAATTACAAGAAGACAAAATTAACGAACTTTATTCAAAGTAACGTAGCATACTTTGTCCAACGGGATGATATAGTGCAGTCGTTCTTGTATACTCCATGTATGATGACGAAAATATGTAATTTGTTTGTACGAATGGTGAAGAAGCATCTAGCGATTTATGTCCCCTATGACCATTACCATGTACAAAGCACCGTGCAACCTCTGGCAAATTTACATCAATGACCTCATTCAAGCGATTTTGATATTGTCTAAGTCTTTGAGCGACTTAAAGATAATGACGACCTGTTCTGTGACCCATACCAGTTGGTCGTCACGGCATTGTTGTGTTTCGTTGAATGGAATATATGATTTTTTTGATGTGACATTTAATGAAAATACAATACATGTACCGCAAATCCTCCACAAGTTGGAAACCGTGGATGTCAAAAATGATGAATCATAGCTTGCAATTTAAGTCTTACTCTATTTTTACCATTCAAGCAATTAGTTATTCGAAAAAAACGTTTTAAAAGCCCAGGTGATGTATGTTTGCAAACATACCATACGTTCCAATAATAGTGAAAATTTTTGATGTTCGAATTTGAACTTTAGAGATTGCATCCATATCATAACTACTACAAATATTTGTAGGGAAAGTATTCCTATATAGAGGATGAATGTATACATTCATTTCCCGATTTATCACAAAAAATCAACATTACTAACATTGAATCATTCTGATCTGAATACGTATACGGATTTTATCGAAACAGAAATCACAGAAATCAAAATTGATCAGATAATAAGATGTCACCAATATTTTTTTCATGGATTTTTCCAATAGAATCGATATTTCATTTTTATTGAAATTGGTATGGTGGTAAATCAGCGAAAAACGTTTCAGCGAAAAATTTTGAGCGAAAATTTTTCAGCGAAAATATATTTTGAGCGAATTGTGAAGGGTAAAATAAAGAAATCTTCAGTTTAACTTAACATGAAAAATAATGTGTTTTTTAAATTTAAAAGAAATGTAATACATGAGCATCAAATGATATAAAAAAAACTACCGATTTAGAAATAAAGTATTTGAATGATAAAATCAATGAGCAATTGTAGAATTTTGAGCCACGATCATTGATAAGCCATGAATAAATTCCAATAGAGTAATTTCTTTTTTTTCATGACGTTCTGTTAGAGTTGTGATTTGTGTTAGAATAAAGCAGCCTGTGTCGATTTTTTAATGCGATGCGAGGCATAGCATTTATGTAGT
>CAJNYU010004452.1:0-11239 GCA_905331475.1 Rotaria socialis | reverse complement strand
CTGAACGAGTGTAGACGCGTTAGGTTACCCTGGATGCGTCTGCACCCCCGAAAATGTTGCATTCTAGATGCGTCCTGATGCGTGAAGTGCCATCGCTCACGAACGCTCAGAGACGCGTTACAACTCGAAAAAAAGTTACATGGGTAGTACGTGCATGGAAAGTTCGATTATTCTTATGTTAATGACGTTTCCTGTGATTTAGTACAAAGAAATGTTCAGATTTGCGTTGTTGGACATTTCTTATGTTTCATTGAGATGTGTAGGAAAAAAATCGAAACCAATTTGGTTATGTTCATTCTTATTGATTATATCAATTCATTCGAAATCAAAAGTTTATATTATGTTTTTATTCTTTCGCGTTCTTTGTAAAAAAATTTAAAAAAAAAAAACAGTAAAAGATTCTACATATTTCAAGGCACAGAGTTGCGTTAAACAAATACACTTGAAAACAACGTAAGTAAAGTTAACACTGGATTCGAATACTCCTTGTCCTGAATCAAGTTTGCTGAGAATAATAGAAAAAAGCAAAAAATCATATCAAGCAGATGTGCTTTAGCATTTTTTCACCTGTAACATCTTTTTAAAGCTCGAAAATCCTACCATTTTGTATCATTTTTCACGCACTATCTTATAAACTATTACCAAATTTCTAGCAGCAGGACTAATCTTCGAATTTGACCCATTGAAGTTATGAAGGGCATTTCACACATGTAGGATTACTAGCGTTAAAAAATTATTCAGGAAATTTTAGTTTGATGGTTTGTGTTTAGTGAGGTAATGCTCGGCAAAGTCAATGCTTTCATTCAGTGTATGATTCAATGGGTTTGAGTGAGAAAAGTCGAGTGGGTCGATGCGAACTATAATGTGATCACCGCTCTTTCGGGTTTGACTTTTCTTCAGTCGTTGCAATTTTTTTTCTGTCTTCTTTTCGAGACGCGGAAAGTGTAAATATGATTAAATGCATGTTTCGCTGTTCGTTCAATAATGGAGAAAGTACTGAATACTCAGGAAACCTAGGTTGATGGGTTGGAGAAATAGGGGTCTCTGTGGGCCAGAAAGTATGAATTTTTTCAAATATGAGTTGATCACAAATTGTTTAAGATAAAAATTTAACTCATGAATTGTTTTTTCTCTTCGAAATCAGTATTTCTGTAATGAGCTGCTAAAAGGAATGGAAAACTAGCAGTATTGTTGACGTATAAATACTATTTCTTCGTCCGGATTAGAGGGTGAGCAGGTGAATATAGCGTATAGGTGAATGGTTTGGGAGTGGTGTTTTAACTTTGTATGGAGAAGATTTTCGTCGCGAGTTCAACAAGAACGTTTCGTATTTTCAGTGAGTGAGTGGTCACTATAACAAGAATCAAGAAAGAATTCACTTGGTTTAGGCCGCCTTTGACTTTTTGAAATTAGCGTATTGCTGTCTGTCTTGATTCCTTGCAAGACTGAGCCAAGCGAGGTTCGATGACCGATACGTTAATTGCCTTTGCCACAGACGTTGCACCTTGTAACGCCTGTCTAATATATTCCTATTCTCCACGTAGCCAGAGTTAGTTCACCATAAATATTTTCACTGATGCAAACTAATTGCTCAAAGCGTTCTCTTTTGACTGTAGGTCGCCTCTTTAAAATGTCTAAAACTAGCAGTACACTGTAAAACAAAGCGCAGAATAATCAACGATTGTCCTTGCTTTTTGGCGATTTGTTTGTGCTCTGTACCGTCAACCACACCATATCTCAACAACCACAGCCTAGTAATTCGACTCTTTTTTCAGGATATTTACAGCTTATTAAGATTGTTCGAAGATTTCTGTCATTAACTTTAAATAGAATCATCACACTATATTGGGTCCTAGACAACAAAAAAAACGTCATGAACAGTTTGAAGGTCGATATTTGTCAAACGATCGGAATATATCTCGCATGTTTTCCAATCAAGAATTCTCAGTAAGTTTTCATTGGGAATAATTAGGTTTTTTAGAAAACTAAATAACAATATCAGGCTAGGAAGCTGCGCATAATCTCTCAAATAAACAATAATGCAATTGCTTAGAATGAATGAAGATGTTGGCATAATTCTGATTTGCCCAATCAATAAGACGAAAACCATGGTTCATATAGAAATTCAATAATTACGTGTCAAAATTTAAAAAGAAAAAAAGACCATCACCGCTAGTTTAAAACCACATACATTTACTCTCATAAAACACATCTTTTTATTTGAACATCCGAAAACTCGCTTTTTTGAGGTAGAACAATATTGAAAACTAATAAATCATATTGTCTTGTGAAAGCTTTGACTTAAAGCTGTTGGATGCTATGTTTATTCCAGTTTCGATTTTTCCAAATCAATTCTAAAAATATGTGAATAGACGTATAACTTATTATCATCATGCCTTGGAACAACTCGATAAATAATGCAAAATCGTATATGATTAAGAATTCACTGAAATAGTTCGGATGGTTTTCTATATGGATTTAAATTTTAAAAATTGATCAAATGAACTTTATCTAATGCTTGAAGGTTATCATGTGACAATGGTATCACTTGATACTATTGAAGTATCTCTTCTTCAAACTTATATTGATCAAATTCAAAGAACAATTAAATCAATATTGTCACGTTATTTCTATAATTGATTCTTTTAAATTTTCATAACAATTTATTAAGTATTTTATTTCAATTTTTTTGAGTTGTACTCATTGGATGAAATACGTACTGAAATAAATGACATTTTTCATTATTTTATTTTAATCTAGTTACAATTGAATGTGATTGATCGATTAATATCTTTTGTCATTATTTAGCGTGGTAGTCGAGATGTCGTTGTTGATTCCCTCGATTGTAAGGAGAGTCATATGAAATAAAATAAACTTGTGTGTCTGTGTCAGGGTGAAAAAACATTTATGAAAGGTGAGCTTATTTTCAGGTTTTTCGGTCTTATAATGGACCTTTGCCCTAGGTTATCGAGGTTGAGGAATCCGAATCCGAGATTGGTTTGAATCAATTAGTTATTAATTTTTTCGAAAAAAGTTGACTGAAGGTAATTGACCATTGGAATTCAGAATTTATAGTCAGATTTTGCAAATTTTGAGTTCTATTTTCTCCGGCTAAGGAAACATTTTTTTCAGAAAACATTCATATTCCTTGTACTGAAGAGAGGGTGATAGGAAAAAAGATTATAAGCTTGTATGTGGGTGTGTGAAGATCGAAAGCAAACATCCGAAATGAACTCTTTTACTATATGGTTACAAGCCAGGATTCAGAATTTCTAGTCACATTTCACATATGAGCTTATGATTGACTAAACAGCTGAGCAGTGATATAGGAAGCTTTTGTTTTATAGTGATTGTTCGTTTATAAGAAATGTTTTTCTTGACTGAAAACAGGATGAATGCCAAGAGGGCGATTTTTATGCTTAGAATAAAGTTAAAGTTCCTGAGTAACAGACTGATACGAAAAGTGAACTTAATCGCTACTTTGTGCCATATGTCGAGAGAATCTGAAAATGCCGGTAACATCGTCTGTACTAATCCCATTCTTTTGAAGTTGAGATTTCACCAAATTAACTGTCTCCACTATGTGGCTCTTATCAAAAGAGAATATTTATACGAAATGGTACGGTCAAATAGATTCGTTTGTGTTAATTGAGGAAGTATGTTTCCTTAACTATATTGTTACCGAATAGAATGCAATGACTTTATATTGTGTCTGAATATATGCAAAATATGAAAGTAATAGTGAAAAGCGCGAGTTTTCAATTGAGTGACCTTTTCTGTGTCTCGTCTTAAGGAAGGGTTATATACGAAAAATGTGCGTTTTTGCTAATGTGTAGTTACATGTACCAGAAACGTCATATGTTCAAGTGTAGTGGTCGAATTACATCGAGTAGACTTTCGGTACAACATCTTGCGAGTGAAATCGAAATCTGAAATCAGCTTTTGAAAATTCCAAATTTGATTCCCTCGACTGAAGGGAGGGTTATACGAAATAAAATACGGTTGCTTGCTAGATTGCTTGGTTGCTTGATTGGGGTAAAAAAACATATACGAGATGTAAGCTTATTTCAAGACTTTTAGCCGTTTTGATCGAACTTTGCTGTAGGTTATCGAGGGTGAGAAATCCAGATCTGAACTGAGGATTTCAAAATTCAGATCTCGAATCTTTTTGTTTTTTGAGAAGTGATGGCGAGAAACTGCAAGTATTTTGTAATGCGTGACAGCAGTGTAAGGAATCAAGAAATACGAAGATAAGATGGAATTAGAGTGCTTGTAGAACAAACATTGAGGGATGAGAGCGGGTTACGCAAAAAACTATTTAGATTGACGGGAAACAACGGCTTCGCCCAATTATTAAAAAGATTTCAGATTATCAGTAACTCTATACTAACGTGTCCTATTCCTGGACACCGTAAAACCTCTAAAAAAAATTGTAATGTGGACGATTTTTTTTGTAAAGGATCAAGCTTTCGTGAGTATAAAGTAGCTAGAAGTAGCAGCTAACCGTTAATAGCGCCCTTTTGAGAGGTCGGCGAACGACCAGTTGCCTTCAAACTAGGTTTATTCAAAATCTGTTTTACGACATTTATGCATAAGATCGAGCAAAGTCCTTAGAAAAACGCCAGTGAAACTTAACCACTGACACTTTATGTAGAGAAGCTTTTGAAGCAGTTGAAGTGTGGATTAGTCATTTCTTGAATAAAAAAGTAGTCATGAGTGAAAATGTGCTCAAAGATCGTAGTAGCTAAGTCTGAGTAGCATCACGTTGCAAGTCCGACAGTGAAATATAGTATAGCTCCTATTTCAATTTTTCAATTTATTTGTATGAGATATGGTTTATTAATCTAGCCTTTTGTGTGGAATCATGTACTTAAGCTTCTTTCGATGGCGAGCTCAATGAAATCTCAGATTCACTAGCTAGGTAAGTGATTAAAACGCATATAGAGTAGTTCATAAGTGTTTTCACTTTTGAATTTTTCATGTGATAAATATAGGCAGTTTTCAAGTAAGCCAAATGCAGAATCGAGTAAAATTTCAATGGCAGTGCATGATCGCATAATTACTGGAAGAGAACGATGTATAGCAGCAGTTAGTCACCCGTGGCGTCCCACTGGGGCGCCGATGAGTGACGAACTGCTGTCCTAAGAAATCTCTTGAATAGAATGTTTCACAAACTTCCAATCTATTGGAAGGATCTCTGCCGTTTAAATCTTACTAGTTTTCATGGGAGGGAGAACCTGCAAGAGGATCAGCAAGTATATTTGATTGAAGTTGTGAGAACAGGTGTATAGAACGTCTCCAGTATCAGAATCGAACATTTCCTGTAAAGCGTCAATAAAACAATTTACATCGAATCATTAAAAGTAGATTTGAACGGAGTGAATTGAATAATCTTTTGTCTTTATGGATTCGTTGTCTGCCTATTAACTGGTAGCAATCTAAAATGCCCCTAAAAAAATGTCCTTTCGACAATGTCCCCCGCTATTTCGTCCTTGAGAAAATGTTCTTCGGAAAAAATGTCCCTGAGAAATGGTCCTTAGAAATATTGTCCTCCGAAAAAATGTCTTTCGCTTTCAAGATGTGCTTTCTGTAAATCATGAACTACTCTTATTCATAAAATCAATCATGTGATATAATCAATGAAAACCAATAAAATTCTAATTTATTTTCCACTTGCGATAAAAAAATATGGTTTTTTTTAATCATTTTTGTAGATCAATTTGTTTGCTGTGGAATCGTTCATATAATTCTTTCATACGTCGTTCAACAACTTTTGACTTGGGTCGCTTTACACGAGGTTTCATTCCGCTAATAATTTGAAACATTAAGCTATGAACAGCAACTGTTCCAGAAAATCTTATAAATGTATCATCAGAATTTGTATGCAAAATTACGTTACAACTGCGGTTTGTATATCGCCAACATTTTATAGTTTTCTTTCGATTAAAATTTTAAAATTGGAAATTATAACCATGAGCAATTAACATAAATTTTCCTTTATTCCAGTATGTTTTTGTAATTGTTGGTTTAGTTGCACTTGGTCGCAAAAATGAAATTTCAGGTGATTGAGATGGCGATGGCCATTCAGTTTCATCAATAGTTGTCAGCTTATTAGATCCCATTAAAAATATCTGTTTACCATTACGGAAAAATATCACGCAAAACAACGAATGACATTTAAACGATATATTCTCTCGTCTTTATTGAATTATTTATACGATCGTATTCTCTACAATAGACAATTAAACTATGCACCGATATATTTCTTTCTTTATAAGGCGTCATCTGTATTTCACTAACACAGGTCAACAACTAAAATTAAAGAATAAGGGACATTTTAACGAGGGACATTTTAGACTGTATTCGCTCAGACCAGGAGCTTCATCGCCATAAATTGAATTCAATTTATCATGAATAGCTCCTGCCCCAATATCAAGTGCAGTAGGCACTTTTATATAAAAGCGAAAGTTTTCTGTAGTTACCTAAAGGCATGGACGAGAAAAGAAGGAAAGAAAAAAAAAGAAAGCATATGATGATTTGGAATAATGAACATATAGTTTACTTTGAAAATTCAGTGAAATAATCACAAAAATTCATTTCTGTTTATCTTTTCTTTTCTTTTATTTTCTATTGATTTTGTTACACAGTAAAACATGTGGAAGAAGGTTGTAAGTAATGATAAGAAGAAGAAAAAACGAAAAAATCAGTTTCTGCTACCAGCGAGCAGTACACAAAAAATCTTTTTCTCGAAATTTTACTAACTTAATAGTATAGAAAAATAGAGCGAAACACGGTCTATCCATTGGTAAAAAAATTAATATTTTTAGACCTCCGCTTAAAGAAAAAAGTACTTCCCTCACTATTTTTGGATTGCCCTAAGTACTTTTAACATATACGACACACCATGACAACCATAAAGAAATGGCACCAACACCATCTAATTTGGACGTCGTTTCTAAATGACTCCTGTGACCATTCATGTAGGACGTTCTTTGATAGATACTGCTGAGGAAACTTTCAACATAGGGCTAGCAAAGATAATTCTTGTGATCTTATTTATTTGAAAAGTTTGGGCTACTCAAGATTAGTGACATTTTAAAATTTCGATCTCAGGGAAATGAGAATCATGTGATGTAGCTATTGTAATTAAGAAAAACGTCGAAACTATTCTTACTTCAATCGTACTTCAGCGACTAAGATTTGAAAAAAGTTCAATTCAAATTTCTATTTCTGCTGAAGCCCATATTCAACGCAACGTCAAATGTTCTAAGGAAAGGTCCTTCAACAAGTGC
This sequence comes from Rotaria socialis, assembly GCA_905331475.1. Classification (NCBI taxonomy): domain Eukaryota; kingdom Metazoa; phylum Rotifera; class Eurotatoria; order Philodinida; family Philodinidae; genus Rotaria; species Rotaria socialis. Next base: position 3,947 of record CAJNYU010004452.1, on the reverse strand, counting down.
AGTACTCTCAAAATTTTGTTGTACGCTTCACAAGGGTCATCTATTAATAAACTTATGGATTGAATCATGTTAAATCTCTCTGGTTTTTAGAGCCTTGGATAGACTGTATATCGTAACTGTAATCAAAATAAAATTTAATTTTGTCCATGACATCATGCCAAGAGTTTGATCGGTCACAATTTCCCATTGACTATGTAGGAAATCGTTAAAACCAATTTGATTTTTGTGATCTTACTTCATAATAAACTGACCAAGAATGTAGTGTTCCTAATCTCGACAGACCATCTTGTTAGATCTAAGTTCACTTCTTGTTTTAAACCACTCTCTGCACCTAAAAGGTAAATTTTTGTCAGCAAGAATGAAAATTACGATAAATACATGGGAGATAGCCCGTTTAGTAATCTTTCGTAACTAGTAAAATATTTGATTAGACATCTCTGTTTTTGCTAAAAGCTTTGATGAATTTAACGATCATCTGCTTGAGAAATACACTAGTCTCAGTAAAAGCGAAAAAGCTCTTTCGTTTTCTCTCTGTTTATGATTTTCGAATTGTGTATCGAAACGCACTCATGATTGTATGAAATAGTGGATATTATAATGCATTATACTGGCATAGAAATGTAACGTACGTAATTATAATACGCTGGTTGTTTTAGCTCATTCTAGTGAACGGATACATCAATACATTATAACGTGTGAGCTAGCTTGTATTATCATGTAATTATGTGGATGACCTTTCTAGTGCATGAAAATGCATTTAGAACTCCTTGCCTTGTGTCTTCATTCCCTCAACTGTAGGGAGGATCATATGAAATAAAATTCGTTTGTCTGTCTGTATATGGCAGGTCAAAAAACATATTTCAGAGGTTAGCTTATTTTAAGGCTTTTCGAAGTTTTGATGCAGCTTTGCTATATGTAATCGGTGGCCAGGCATCCGAATCTCAAATCGACTAATTTATCTGAGTTTTCATTGACTAGAAGGCAGATCTATGAAAACGAGCGTTTGCCCTGGACTCAAGCAGGGCTTTATGAAAACAGATGCGCTTGTGGGTTTGTATATTTGTTTGCGATCACATGTACAGCCTGGTGTGCATACATGTAGCCATGATTTATAAGGTTTGACTCAAATAAATTGGGATCGGAATTCAAATCCGAAGTGTGGTTTCTCAAAATTTGAGATTCATATATTTCGTTAATGAAAGGTCTTTTATGGAAAATAACGACTTTTTCTGAGCTGAAGAGAGAATCATACGGGAAAGTGAGGATCAGTTGGTTACCCAGGAGGATCATCCTGCCGTCTGAAAGGCCATCGGAAACGGCCTGAAACGGCTATAAAACGACATAAAACGGCATTAATTTTCACCCTATTTCGCCGTAATCCGTCAGCTCGTTTTACGGGCCGTTTTTTTTTGCTAGAAAACGGCCATCGCTTTTAACACTATTCTCTTCGTTTTCCGAGCTGACGGAAAACGGCGCCGCTTTTTAACGTTGTACATCGTTTTTATGCCGTTTCAGGTCGTTTACGGGTCGTTTTCTTTCACCTGAGTAAGTATGAATGCATGAAAATTTGCGGTTTCAGTTGGGCGATGGTTGAAAGCAGAGAAAAACTGTTCACTGTCAGTGGCTGTGATGACCAGTATATTCTGATCGCGCATCGCATATGAAACCGTTATTTCTAAAAAGTCTGGACAGTGTAATCTATCTATTGATAGTATAAAAACAGTCCTGCTACTATCTATTTCCAATTGAAGAACATTTCATTGAAAATCCAATAATCGCATGCGATGGGCAAAACTATCGTGCGTGGCTTGTAAATAGAAGAGAAGATTTTTTTGCACATGTAAACACTAGAGTAGCAGCAACTAGTCATCAGTGACGTCACCAAGGAGCGCCAATAAACTGCTAGCTCGTCATCTAAAAGATTCAGTGCAATGTTTCTTCAGTGAGGATTCGTATACGATAGCGCTAACGAAGAACTCCTAGGACGAACCTAGTAGATAGAATCCTGTCTGATATTTTTCGTATCGACAGAATTCTATCGGAAGCAAGCGTGAAATGAGTGCCTAGCATTTCGACATCGACTTTAAGTGGGTACCAAAGAAATTTCGATGCCATTCTATCGGTTTTCGGTGGATTTCTGCAAAATCCAATAGAATTCAGACCAATAATTCATGTAGTTGGATTGTTTTATCTGACTGCAATATAACGCGAAACTTTCTAGAAAGATCTTGAGATTTAAGGCATAAGGAATAGTTCATAGAAGAATCTTTTGTTTGGAGCATTTGGCGCATTCTTTCGTGATCTATACGTAGTTTTAAGAAAAAAGCTAAACCTGAGTCAGATAGATGGTAAATAAAAACATATGATCTTATGTGAAAGTGAACTTTTGAACACGATCAGCTAGTCGTTCATCATTGCTCTTTGGGGAAGCACTCACGATAGGTCAGTACTCCGAGATTTTTACTGCAGACAAGATTCAGGATGGATGTGTTCGAAGCGCCATAGACAGAACATTTCAAGCAGTGGAGAACTATCTAACAGAACTATTTTCAGGATGGGCAATTGCCATTCTCTCCAAAAGAGTCCATTGGTAATCAATGGATTTTCAACTGTTGGCTTCACTACAGGTTGCATCCTTAGAAATGACTACATTTGCTGTGTTATCCAATGACTATTTTGTATATAGAATGATGAATGAAGTTCGAGATTTGACTACGAAAGTACTATAATAGTAGATACCAAGTGTCGTAGCGGCACTGTTAATTCTACCCATGTAATCACGAAACGCACTTTAGACGCACTTAGATGCGTTTATGTTGCAAATGTTGGCGTCCTGATGCGCTCCGGCATCGAGTTATGATAAAAACGCAGATAAATGCGTTTGTAGTTATCTTTTTAAACGCGTTTAAAGAACTTCGACGAGTTTATTAGCGTTAATCAGAGCAAACGCATATGAACGCATTTAAATTCTTATTTTAAAACGCGCGTGAACGCAATCTATGTCTTTTCCTGCGTTAGATCGTGTACCATAATTGAAACGCACTTTATTTGCTATCCAATAAACGCTGTAAAATCGTGGAAGGTGATAAAACGCGTTTCATGGAGATATGAGTGAGTTCATGAAATGCCGAAAACGCGCTTCATTACACTGATTTCCAAAACACAACTGAATTCATAGTTATATAGTACGTAGTGTTAANGTCTACGTTGCGAAAATGAAATGTGCAGAGCTTTCACCCGGAAAACTATCTATTGATGAAGCAGCCTCGATTACTCTCTATTCGATGGAATGGCAGCCGCAAGATGAGTGTCTTTATCATGTTTTAAATAAAACCTTACGAAATGGAAATCGCCAAAAACTGACACCTTGGTTTCTTTTTCTCAAATTGATTCTCACTGCACTGGCTCACCTTCCGTCAATGGCTCGAACGGTTTATCGCGGTGTTAAGAAAGACATGAGAGATGAATATCCAGAAGGAAAGACACTTGTTTGGTGGGGATTCAGCTCTTGTACGTCCAAGCTAAATGTACTAAAGAACGAACAATTTTTGGGTGAAACAGGCCCAAGAACATTCTTTACGATTGAATGCGACAGTGGCAAAGATATCCGAAAATATTCTTGCTATCAAGCTGAAGATGAAATTCTTCTGCCAGCTGCACGGCAATTTAAAGTCGTGTCATGCCTCAGTCAAGGTAAAAATTTTTACATGATCCAACTCAAAGAAATTCAGCCGCCATTTCCACTAATTGAACTTGTACCACAAGTAAGCATTAACATTGATGACAAATTATTAGTACACATGGTTTTGTTTTTTCTTTTAGCCATCACCATCGTCAGAACCAGAACCACCACCACCAATGCCTATGTAGCACTTTGTCATAGACAATAATACTTCATGATCTATTTTTGTTTTAATTTTAGTGTACCGAAGCCACCAATTCAACCG